>JAUZST010067556.1:0-48647 GCA_034779995.1 Parotocinclus haroldoi | reverse complement strand
TAACGACCTGATGACGAACACCTGAGCCTCCCTCTACTTAAGCAGGAGTTCTAGCAGTGTTTGTGGCCAGGTTGTTTTCCTCCAACGTGCCCCCAAGCTCAGGCGCCAAACCCCATAGCCCTCCGTAAAGGGCAGCCCCTGGGGGTTCACCGCAATTTATTCGTGCGTTGCTCCCTCCTGGGAGGCAACACAGCGGCGCGCCTTTTCACCTTTTTGTTTTCATATATTAGAGAGCCTTTCGCTCCTTTTTTCCCCTTTTCAGTTTGGTTATATAATATTTCATATCATATATCATAAAATGACATAAATCATGAGACCCATTTTATTTGTCACCTTTGTGAGCTAGCCAACACACCTAATACAGTTTCTTACAGCATATTGCACAGTGCATCTCAATAGTGCACATTTGTTGGGGCACACAATTGGCAAAATAATTAGTTTGGCTGTATACAGTACAGTTAAGGATCAAGGTGGATGTTTACTTTAAGCAGAAACCTCCCTCATTTTTACCTTTAACAGCGTGAGCTAACATAGCTTATTAGCAGTGATATTATGTAATGGCAGCCGGAGAGGGAACTGGACACGGGGATTCGCTAGTGCTAAAACTTATGCAACATAATTAATGCAGCCATTACTCTAACCTATAGCTTCTTGTTAACGCCAAGACATGTAACAGGCACAATGACTACAATTTTTCTCCTACTAGGCACCTGGAAATGGTCCAGGCAGAGACAGAGGTGTGTAGTGTCACCTGTGTCTGTCAGAACAAACTAGATTGATTGCCCCCTCTAAAAATCTGTCACCTGAGCAAAATGTCATAGAGGCATGTCTAGCAATCAACAATTACTCACCGAGAGATACACTACCCAAAAGTAGCATATGAGAACCAATTTTATAGTGCAGCAGGGGAAGAACTTTTATGCCCTCGTAGTAAGACCAAGTGTCTAATCAGACCACACCTGTAATCCTTTACATTTACAAACAATTCATCTTTTGTTTAGCAACATGCCTTCCTGTCTGATCTAATAGCCTAACCTAGATGAGTGTGAATTTCCATTTAATCCTAATTTCACTCAAGGTTTCATTTAAGATTTTCATTTAATGTCTTCCTTTCTGTAAAGCTCCTTTGTAACAAAGTGTCTTAAAAGTGAGCATGTACACTGATGTCTGTATTAATGTACACTGCATCTAGCATTTTTCCTTCTCTCTGTGTTATTTCTACATTGTCTTTTCTCTTTTTCTGATCAGAACTCTTACGTTTCCTTAGCAGCGTTGTGCTTGAACTGGTTTCAGCCAACCCAGCAGGATCATTTGGATGTCTTTGCCAAATCACTGAATATAAATGTTATAATAAGGTTGCAGAACTTGGTACATAATGGTCATGTGTACATGTCCACGCATGTATGTCAGCTCTGCAAAAACTCAATGGTTTCCTGTCTAATTGGCTTTCTTTTGTTAAAGAAGAAAGAGCTCATTAGTGGAACCCGGAGGTTGTGTGCAGGTTGACAATAAATACCTGCAGAGACTCCGGCCCTTAGTGAACCCAAATGAGAATCCCTGTAATCCATTCATTTTAACAACCATAGTAAAGTCAATTTAGTGCTAGCTTTTATTTGGCAGAATGAAAAATCAAAAACACTGAAGTCTCAGATTTGTATGGTCTCCTAGGGTGCTGAATAGTTTGCTACAGCAAATCAGATAAACTCTTGATGCTAAACATTGTCTTCTCTAGGAAATAAATCCTATTCAAAACCTGATTCGTAGCCACCAGAATGTACACTGGAACAGCTTGACATTTGTTTTTGTTTTTTTTAAATGGGGGAGGCGGCTTGTGATTCCCATCTATGCAAGTTTCTTTATTGAAAATATGACAGCCGTTGAAGGGGACGTCTATTGATATTTTTAGCACACTTACTACATTCTGACATGGACAAAAAGACTCCCGTTTTTTTTTTTAAAATGCATTACGATATTGAATTTTTGTCCACTGAAGCTTGCTCTTTTGTCAGGCTAATGCCTCCTAGCTAAAACTTCAATGCAGATGCATTAAAACCCTCACAGTCACAAAGGAGTCTGGGTCAGTGGTCATTTAGACATTGAGAAATGAATGGGGATGTATATAGATTCTCAAGCTGACATGGAAAAGGCCAGACAAACTCTTATATCATCTGAAATATTGGCCTCCGTCGACTCCTAAATCACGGGTGTCTTTTCTTCCTTCACAGTGGGCACCTTGGTAATAGATTAAAAGAAGCAAATAAATTAAAGGATGGGACAGGCTAGAGGAAGAGAAAAGAAGGGAAATTGGAGATGAGAAATGCAGTGAAGTAAGTGACATGTGTGGCCTGGAGAGCCATAGCCTGAGGGTAAGACTGGATGCTCTGTACGAGTGTCTGTGTGCGTTTGTCTGTCTACATGCCTCGGTAAGCATGATTAAGAGGGCGAGGGTGGAGGGGCACTGGCCTTTGCTGTTCACAATGGAAGCAAAAGTATGTAGACACTAGCGATGCTCCGATCACGTTTTAGCGCTGCCAATTCCCGTACCGATCACCCATGAGTGCCGATCTGTACATTTTTCTATTTAGTTATGATGAGTGCTACTGGCTACGTGATCTGGAGGAAAGGGAACAATAAAATTATACATCGCATGCACCACTATTCTTTTCGAGTTATTTGCCAAGTCTTCTGACTGTTACGCTCACACCGGTGAGGGTGTCGGCTGCGTTAATTGCTGCTCCGGGTGTCTTTTTTTATTCTCTGCAGTAAGCCTCAAAATCTCACCATATTCTGACAAGTGTTTGTTCTTTAAATGACGTATTAAATTAGTTGTGTTGAATCATTTTAACGTGCGTATTTTTTCGTTGCACGTGCCACAGGATGCAAACTTTACATCACACTCACTCACAGAACGTGTAAAAGTTCCACACGGCAGACATGTTTGTTTGTTTATGATTTGCTTCCGCGCGCCTGCACAGTCTATTTTCTTTCTTTTGCTGACACTTTATTAATCATGCTGCTCATTTTTTGTACCCGGCTTGATCTCCTGAACAGCCTATAAACTAAAGAAACAGCGGCTCCGGCTCTTTTCGGTTTTCTGCCGTGTCCATTTGAAAGCTTGAAATGTAGCTTTAAATCCAGGTGTTACAACGTTGTTGCGCTTGGTAAGAGATGTGAACTCTCTTCTAATAAGGTCAACCACACACACTAGTCCTGCAAGAGCTAATCAGCAGCGTCTGATTAACTCACTTAACATCTTTCCGCTGTTTTTCCCTCTGCTTAGAATAACTCCGCAGCTTCATAATAATCCACCCTAAACAGTTTTTCACCTTAGAAGCTCTGCTGCTCACCTTACGAGTGTTTCTGCTAGACGTATTTATTGCCGTCGCTGCTTCAAAACCTTATGAAATGTCACAAAATTGCATGACTCTGGAGAGGGCTTTTAATTTGAAACGTGAAACGATTACACCCGCTATTTCTTATAGTTACATATACAGTTAGAAACTTTAAAAGGTTGTACAGGTGAAAAAAGTATTTGCAGTGTAACGTGAAGCCCATTGCACACCAGCCCTGCTTTCACGGTTGCGAGCAGTGTTCAATTCTTTATTATTTTAGCAACAGTACTTAAAAAATGTTAGCTGAGGCCTTTTTTCGGTGGGGGGCTTTTGCGGTCAGTAAATCCAGGAATCCCTTTGGTAAATGTTTTTAAATTTTATAAACGATATAACAAATGTTATTGCACTGTATTGTACAGAACTGTACCAAATATTTTCCGAGCACTTAAATCGGTATTATTGCTTAAAACAAAGCACTGTAAAGTTCGGTCAGCAGCCAGATCAATCAACGTTCTGTATTACGAAACGTAACACGGACATCCACCCGCTGTCATTTGTCTTTCTAAGGATGGGGCTTCTGTGCTGCATAAACAGTTCAATATTAATAAAAAGGTATTGTCCTACCAACATGCATATTCAATGCAAAAACAGTTCGCCACAAAGTGCCGACCCACGGCGTTTGCACAAGCCGATTTACCTTTGAGGTTCTTTGATTAAAATTGGAGCAGGTACATGCCTTGGGGGCAGGAGTAGTTTCTGTGAACAAACAATAAAAATCAAAAGGCTGATGGAATAGCATTATCCCATCCTTCTCTCTCCCCCTTCTCGCTCTGCATGATTTTTCCCACCTTCCTTGGTATTTCTGAGCCCTAAGAGGTGTGTGTGCCGACTTAAAATCACCTCCATGCATTGGCAAGCTCCCTGCGTGGTGCCTATTCCACTCCCCCTGCAACAGCAACCGCTGTGATAAGGAACCCAGACAGGGAGAAGAGCAAGGGAGAGAGCAATCATGAGAGTGTGTTATCACCAGCCGTGTTCTAAAATAATACATGCTGGTCGTTCTCTACTCCAATCAAAATCCCTTGAGGAACTTCAGCACCTTGGGCTCTGTACTCTGGAGGATATCTCCGAACCCTGCATAACTATGAATACATGGTTAAGCCCGGAATGTAAGCAAGATTCCAGTAATCCTGCGGATTACAGAGAGGCCAGGTGGATCAAGTGCTGATCTTTTTCATAATCCCATTTTACAGCCTGAAGTCTGAGCAATTTCATGGAAAGCAGGGCGCTACAAAACAGTGGAAGTGTTCAGAATGAGCTGCCCTGCTACGCCGATCAAGGATCTGATTCTCATATTTACATACCAAATCATCAGCGCTATAAGAGAAGCGGATCAATATAATCAGGCTACACAATCCAATCACAAGCCGTGCCGCTTCATGGCAGCCAGTGACAGGTAAATGAGTTATTAGGGACGGCAAATGGAAGGATGAACTCCTCTCTTCCCCACCTCTCCGCCTCCAGCCCTCTTCTCTCTGTCTCGGGCTTTATTTACTGCCTCCTTCAGCTGCTGTTTACAGCATTGATTGGCTCGGTGTTTGTTTTACCTGTCGTCTAGCCCATATATCAACACAACCAGGGAGAGTGGGAAAAGGAGAGAGAGAAAAGAATGATTGTGGTTCATACGAGACAGACACAAAGCAAAGAGAGGTGGTGATGAAACAGTGAGCAGAGAACAAAGTGTGAGGCGACAGAATACAGTGTTTAGCAAAAGAGCATTTTCAAGAGGCCCTGCTCAGGCTAGCAGTAAGAAGCAACAGTTAATCCACCCATGACAGCCAGGGGTGTCAATCACTACACTCCCCCACTATACTCACTCCGTGCTGCTGGAGATTTCAACACCTCTCTGTCACGGCCTACCAAAAAGGCCAAGAAACCAGCCTCCTGTAGGCGTTACTCTAATAAGCAGATGAGCTACTGTCTCCCCACTTCACATCTACAGGGCGAGGCAATAATGAAGATGTGTCTAATACTGTGAACACCGACTCCAGCAGCACTGCAGTTGTACCAGCACAACACACGCTAACACACTCATGTTGTCGGTGTCAGTGCAGCGCTGAGAATGTCCACCACCCAACTTCCCGAGTTTAATTGACGACGAACACCTGGGGCTCCCGCTACTTAAGGACGAGCCTCGGTCCAGCTCGGCGCCACGCCGTCACACACGCAGTACACTCGGTCTTCCGTTCGCTACGTTACGTTGTGTAGAAAGCTAGCGATTATTCGTAGCCAGCCGGTAACGTTCCAGGGTTTATAGTGCCGACGGACGCGTACTCTGGAGGTAATTTCAGGGCCTGAAAGGTCCTCATTCACATTCTCTATTTTAGAACGACTTACTTTATTAATTACAAACTATAAACTATTGATTTATATTGTATAGCTTTTATTATATGTACTCTATTTTCTTGAAATATTGTAAGAGTAAGTCCTTTAAAGCGGTGCTCACCTTGCTACCCTATCACCACTTGGACCGACCCCGGACTAGACACTGGTAATATAAACCTTACCTAAACACCACGCACCACGATCTTTTTTATTTTCCCCATTGAGCCTCGAAAACTCACCGTAGTCCGACGAGTGTTTGTTCTTTAAGTGACGTATTAAATAAGTTGTGTTGCAGCATTTTATTGTGCTTCCCCCACGAGGTATTTTTTCATTGCATATGTTGGAGGATGCAAAGGAAAGGGGGCGGGGACACGGCACACAGGTCGTCTTGTCTCTGAGTCTTGGTCCTCCCTAACTTTCTTACTTACTTTCTAACTTACCACTGTTTCTGAAGGCAGGCTCATTCGGGGCTGTGGATCTAAACAGTTGAGAGATGCTCTGTTGTTAGAAGAGCCATATAATTTAATCTGAATCAGTAGTAGCAGTGCGAAGCTCAACCTATTCAACCGAATCAGTGTTATAACTAAAATAGAATACATGGCCAAAAGTACAAGGGTCTGGCTAACGTTGTAACGCTGTCATCACTGAATGGTACGGTCAGAATGGCATCTTCTTTCTGCCATTTTACAGCTGTGCTGATCTACTCATTCCTTCTCCATATTCACCTTTCAACTCAATTCAGGGGACAAAACCAAATTCTTCACAGGAAGCCAGTTAATTGCAGGGCAACAACATAGCTTCAAAACGTGTGAAGAAACCAGAGTACCCGATGGAAACCTCTGCAGATACTTGGACTTGAATCCAGTTCTCTAAAGCTGTGCGCTGACAGCACTAACCATCCATCATGGTACAAAGTTCTGATATTATTAAATGGAAATTCCTGGGTCAATAACTACTCCAGTCCTAAGTGGCATCACAGACAAGTTTATAGATTAGAGCCGCCATTAGTGTTCCACAGAAACAAGCACTACAGAATTTCAGAATTGTCAGAACATGGGACTGTAGTGTGTTGGATTGTCATCTGTCACTGCATGCATCAGTTATTAGCTGCACTTATTGAGTGGATAATTAGTCCACCCAGAATGCATAAGCAAGGGTGGTAACTGGCACTCGGGGAGTGCTTTTTGTGGCTACGAGCCTTAGTCTTCTACCACAGAAGCCAGATTGAATAACATCAGATATATAGGGTTCAAATACCTCTGCCAAGCTGAAAGAGTTGGGGCCCTGAGCACGGCCCTTAACCAAAAATTGCTTGGACTATAAAACTGCATTAATTGTGAGTCGCACTAGATAAATGACATGTGTGTAAATGTAAATTAGTATTTATTAAGGTAATAGGGCAAACAGGGCAAGCCGAAAAAGAAAATCTCCGTTTAAAATAAAATGCTCCGTTTTTACATACTAGATGCTCATAAAATATAAACCAGTTTTGTACTTTATAGTACCAGTTTGCCCAGTTTTGCTGCTGTTTTCCCAAGCTAAAAGTCAAGTGTTTGTTTGAAATGTCTCCTGTGACTCCCAAAACTGACCTAGGAAAATTCTGTCAACCTCAAAGCTGTGAACTGCGTCAATTTCCATAGTCAAACCATGGCAATCAACCACCATCTGAAAATTGGCTGCCCGTAAAATGCACTGGAATGCATTACACATCAGAAGCACAGGGTCCACTGTCATTTTTGCTTTACAGCATCCCATCTGCACCATATGAGTGGTCTGCTGTTTTACGGTGGGGTATACATGGACAGAATGGGTCAGGTATATACAGGTGGGCAAAAAAAGTATTTAGCCAGCCACTGACTGTGCAAGTTCTCCTACTCTGTAATTTTCATCCTAGGTACACTTCAACTATGAGAGGCAAAATGATCCAGGAAATCACACTGTAGGATTTTTAAAGAGTTTATTTGTCAATTATGGTGGAAAATAAGTATTTGGTTAATAACAAAAGTACAAAAGTAATTACGATTACGATACTCAATACTTAGTAACATTAACCTTTGTTAACAATGGCAGAGGTCAAACGTTTCTGTAAGTCTTCACCAGGTTTGCACACACTGTAGCTGCTATTTCGGTCCATTTCTACATGCAGATCTCCTCAAGAGCAGTGATGTTTTGGGGCTGTCGCTGGGCAACACGGACTTTCAAATCCGTGGTTGAGGTCTGGAGACTGGCTAGGCCACTCCAGGACCTTGAAATGCTTTTTACGGAGCCACTCCTTCGTTGCCCGAGTGGTGTGTTTGGGATCATGGTCATGCTGGACGACCGAGCCACATTCCATCTTCAATGCTCTCACTGATGGAAGGAGGTTTTGGCTTAAAATCTTATGATACATGGCCCCGTTCATTCTTCCCTTAATGCGGCTCAGTCTTCCTGTGCCCTTTGCCAAAAACAGAGTTGGTATGGTGTTCTTGGGATGCAACTCTTCCTCCAAACACGACGAGTGTCTATTGGAGTGTTGGTGTTCTATTTTGGTTTCATCTGACCACATACTTATTTTCCACCATAATTTACAAATACATTATTTAAAACATCCTACAGTGTGATATCTGGATTGTTTTTCTCATTTTGTCTCTCGTAGTTGAAGTGTACCTAGGATGAAAATTACAGACCTCTCTCATCTTTCTAAATAGGAGAACTTGCACAGTCAGTGGCTGGCTGAATACTTTTTGGCCGCCACTGTATGCCTAATGTAGTACTCGAAATATGCAGGTGTAGCTGGACATGAGCTGAGCTCTTAAGCAAAGAAAGTTTTGGGACATGTTAGGATCATGAACGAAAAGACACATAGAGAAATAGATCAGCCCTGGGTATTTATGGATTGTCTAAAACTACATCTTGTGTTCAACACTGATAAGCAGCATCATCATCCAATGTGATGCCAATACACCAAAACAACAAGACCTAGGAGACAGGGGTCACAGAAGGACTAATCAGTAGATATACTGACTGTTTAGAATAGCTGACCAACTGTAAGACAAGACTGGATAAGAAGGAGTTCTTTTTGCCCTGTACACATTTACACTTTAGAGAGTGAAACGCCTTCCAGTATCCCTTAGGGAGAGACAGAAAAATAAACCCATACAGATTTATACTTTCAGTTTTGTGTAGCACACTTTTAGCACACTGCAGGTTTCCTTCTTTATCCTGAGACTGAGCTGAAACGATCTACTGTCCAACAGTTAAAGCTTAGTTAAAGCTAAACCTTTATGATCTGTAAATCTTCAATATGTTGCGATCTTAGAAAATGGTACCGCTTTTTTGTCATTGCAAACTGATCACAAGAAAAGTTGTCCTAAACTAAAGCAAAATGGGAGTGAGCATTCTGTGGTCACTGCATCATGGTGAACTTGAATTACTAGTCGAGTAAGCTCTAGTAGAGCTTATTGGAGTATGGAGTATTTACGGAGTAAATATAAGTTATGGAGTATTTGCATGAATAAACGCATATCTAGTAAACCATGGTAAATGAACAACACTAGGCCACATGGACTGTGCTGTAACGTACTAAAACAAAACTAGATCACCACTACTTAAATATTAGTTATGGCATTATGGTTCCAGTTATTCACAGTAATAATCCCAGAGTAAAGCCAATTTAAAAAAGGGAACATTCTGTGTAAAACTTACTGTTCTTCTGATAAAAAATTATTTTCACGACCAGTGTACATTGGGATATATTGAGGGACTAGCCGGTCGCAAACTGTGAAACAGACAAGCATTTGCTAGCATGATGTCAGAGCTAAGAGCTAAGTACTGGAACTTCTCTGTCTAACGTCCCCAGCTACAATCAGAAAAAAAGTTTCTAAGGATTAATACCAACTGTTTATAGCGTAAGTACAGATGTTGGTATTTAAATCAATGATTATAATGTATGATTACTTCGAGTGTTTGGCTAAGTGCTCAGTTTAACTGGTAACTATTTACAGTGAAGATGCTTATGAGAAATTCGAGAAATTTGGCTGAATTAGCATACAGTGGTAAAAACAACCCATCAGCTTGACTGTGACATCGACTTTATTATATGGGTTTTAAAATACAGATCAATAGTCCATGCATGCAGCTACAAATGACGAGAGTAGCAGGTAAATAAAAAGTAGCATGAAAATGAATCCTGTAAGTACAACCATTCTACAAAGTAGGATGACCAATTTCATATGGATACAGGATTCCATGGCAGCCAAAACTTTAACCAAACATCAAACTCACCAATCCACTGGACTTTATTTATGAATAACGAATACTTAACGTAGCAAATTCTTCAATATGCTGAGAAGGGTATGGGCCAGCCCCCATGGCGAAAGTTACATTACCAAAACCCTTTAAAATATTATTGGAAGGGTCATAGGATGCAAATGTAGACGGGAGTAATTCTAATTAGCACTGATTGGTTTGATTGGTTTTGACATTTAGTATTTGTCTAGGCCACCCATGGAGGACGGGTCTCCTGTTGAGTCTTGGTTCCTCCCAAGGTTTCTTCCTACCATTTTGGGGAGTTTTTTCCTTTCCACTGTCGCCCTGGACTTTCGCTCAGCTTGGGATTGGCCTTTTAGATAATTGTATTACTGTAAAGCTGCTTTGAGACGATGCTACGTTGTAAAAAGCGCTATAGAAATAAAATTGAATTGAATTGAATTGATTGAGGCATTCTCAGTCAGATATGCGTCCCAGATCAAGACAAAATGCAGAGCAGCGTTTTGAACTGGATGACGTTTCTAATTTTGCTTCATTCATGAAATAAATATTTATATAGTATTTTCCATATATGTGTTTCCTACTGCTCTGAAAGAAAAATCATACCTGTGTAAAATACATAATATTTTTTACATTCACTGCTCACCAAAATTAGGAGATATTTTAAATGAATGTGAAGAAGATCCCACAAGAACTGCTGGACAATCTGATCCTGTCCATGCCCCATCACTGTCAGTGTGTTTTTACAGTCTTGGGGTGATCATACACCCTACTGACCAGTCAATGCGTCGGACTCTCGTCCAGTTTGCCATGATTCTGTTCACCCCCATGAATATATCACTTGCCACTCACTTGCATCTCATTTGTGTAATCAAACAACCTTGACTTTTCATTTATGTTTCTGGTGTAAAATTAAATGCTTTTTTTTAAAATAAATTCATATTCATTTTGAAATATCTCGTAATTTTTGTGCGCAGTGTTATGTAAAGCCATGATGTGAGATTCTACATAGCGGCAGAGCATAACAATTTTATCGGAGAGCAATGCAAAATGTCTAAAAAAAAAACACACACACAAAGCCCTGGATCCAGACATATAGCTTCTTTGCACTGGTGTACCCGCTGAGTGTCTCATCTGCATATAAACACAAGACCCTGGTATCATGTGATCCAATTAACCTCTGAATCATTGCAGCTGGAATATCCAGAATTAGTTTTACAAGCAGAGGGCAACACCACAGGCTACATTTCAGGTGTAAGAAGTAAGGGAAAGCAATCAACATGGCACTATACTATGACTATATTAAATGCAGAAGACATTTCTTATACTTGCTGAATATGGTCCATTTCAATATACTCGGCCCAGTCCAAATGTATAAAGGGCATAATCTAACGTGAGCAAGATCATTCTGAAGATACATTGAGATCTTAATACCTTTGCTGCCTAATCCCTATTATTTTTATTTTTTAAATATTTCTATATCGTAATGGAACCCTAAGACACAGTCTGCTGAGATTCGTCACCGATTGTTCAAGCCATACCAAGCAGAATGTCCAAGTCACTAAGCAAAAGGACAATCCAATAAACAGAGCGGGGGTTCGAGCACACAGTACATAATCAGAAAGATTCAGGAATGCTCAGTAGCAAGCTGGGTAAACGATGAAACTGTGCAGTGAGGGTTTGAGTGAATGAGGTTTAAATGATCGGCTGATAGGGAGTTTGTGAGAGTGATCAGAAATCCAAACGAGGGAATGGAAGCATGAAGCATGCTATGAATTGGCAGGACTGTGATCGGGACACGGGAAATTCTCTTGAGATTCCGTTTATGGGATGTCCCTGACATTTCCCTTTATCATTTGTTGAATTCAGAAGTCGTTGTTCAGTCAATGGTGGATGGTCGCCCCTTTGCCCGATGCAGCCAAACGGGCTCAAACCGTACTACTCCCACCATGTTACAAAACTGGGATCAGGTTCTTACCAAAAGTTCTGTTTTGACCTCATCCATATACAGAAACATTTCACTTCAGTCTTGACCATGTGATCTGTAGACGACTGCAGACCAGATAATTAACAATGTTCTTGTAGGAGGGCAGAGGCATGTTGGTTGCAGCCCTGCACCATTGTTGTTCAGTGTGTACTCTTTATGGTGAACTTATGACCAATAACATTAGTCGATGTGAACGAGGCCTTTAGTTCCTAGTTGTCCTGGTGCCTTTGTGATGTTCTGGGCTATTACATGTTTCTCCAGGGTGGAATAACAATGGTCTTGAATTGTTCATAATATCTCTGACTGTAAACTGGCACAGTCCAAACTCTTTAGAGATTCTGTTAGTAATATAATATATTGTCTGTTTTGCTTGATCTACTTTTAGCACTTGAGTGAAATTCTGTATTAGGTAATATTTCTAATATTCGGGTCTAACTTCAGCTCATTTTGTCATTTGCTGGATAATCCTGACGGCCCAGAGAACGTGTTTCTAAAGCTCAAAATATTCCAAACCATTTCAGACTTTCAGACACTATTGCTTTCAAACGCTATTTTCTTAATTGTGTAATAAACCAATAATGCTATTTCCAATTCTTCAAATGGTATTACTGAACAACGTAATGCATTTATACGCTATTTTGTTAACACTAATGGCGCTATAAAGTCTCCAAATAGTGCTGATGAATGACTTTATACTTTTAGACAGTATTGTCGTCCCCAACGCCCTGCAAAGGAGTATGCTTAGTATACTGTGGCAGATCCATTATTTAGTAATTCAGCACTGCAGTATATTGATATTAATATGATAGAAAATGTTACGTTTTCTAACAGAGTAGGTACTGGCATTAGGGACACGTCAGTAATGAAGCTCTTAGCGAGCTAATGTTAATGTGTGGATATATTTTTCTCCTTCAAGCTTGGTCGATCACAGACGGCAGAACATATTGGGTGCTTTCTTTTCTCTGCATTAGCCACCTAGAAGTGTTAGCCCCTCTGCTGTGGGCATTGTGTCGTGTGTCACAGCGCCACGGGATACAGAGGTGCAGGCCGAGCAGTTTTACACCTTGAGCATGTAGAGTCATCAGTACAGTATGTACCATCACTCCGGGAGAGACTTTAGCCGCTGTTAGCAAATGGGTGGTGCTTTCCAAAGCTGCAAAACTACAAGAAGGATTGCAGAGCAAGTTCAGATCAAACCAAGGGAAAGCCTCAGTGGCGCACTGCTACACTTAGCTCATGAAACCATAAATGAAGTTCTAGCACTGACAATGTTATCTGGCTAATACTGACCATACTTAGGAATGTTTATTTTAATACTAAAGTCTGACTTTGCAAAGACTGGGGACCTTGCAGGGTCACTAATTGCACGACTCACGGACTACAACCAAAATTTCACTGAAGTTGGGACGTTGTGTAAAACATAAATAAAAACCGAAGGCGAGGATTTGCAAATCCTTTTTAACCCACGTTCAATTGAATACGCTACAAAGAAAAGAAAATATTTAACGGATAAACTTTATTGTTTTTAGCAAATATTCACTTATTTGGAATTTGATCCCTGTAACACGTTCCAAAAGAGTTGGGACAGGGGCGTATTTACCACTGTTTTCCATCAACTTTTCTTTTAACAAGACTAACTAAGTGTTTGGAAACTAAGGACACTAATTGTTAAAGCTTTCCCGCTGTCGCTTGATGTACGACTTCAGTTGCTCAACAGTCCGGGGTCTCCATTGTCGTATTTTTATGGGCCACACATTTTCAACAGGAGACAGGTTTGGACTGCAGACAGGACAGTCTAGTACCTGCAACCTCCAACCTTGGTACTCCCAAGGTTTCTTCCATACAACATTTAGGGAGTTAATTACTGCCACTGTAGCCCTATGGTTGATTAATTTGGGATTGGCCTTATAAGATAATATCAAATTGTAAAGCTGCTTTGAGACAATTGCACCATTGTAAATAAATAAATAAATAAATAAATCTGTATACAAATAAATGAGAAATACATCTGACTAGACGCATTAGTGCTGCTCACCGAGCCACCATGCACAAACTGCCTACATAAATACAGTATATAAGCTCAGCGGCTAAAATATTAAACACTTTGCTTGTTTAAGGGACTGCGGTAGCCTAGCGGTTAAGGTACTGGACTCTGGACCTGATGTTCCTGGGTTCAAATCCCACCTCTGCCAAGCTGCCACAGTTGGGTCCTTAAGCAAGACCCTTAACCCACAACTGCTTGAATTGTAAGACTTTATAAGTTGTAAGTCGCTCTGGATAAGGGCTTCTGCTAAATGCCGTAAATGTAAGGTGCTAGTAACTTCACATAGTGTGGCAAAAGGATGACTGCACCGGCCGAGGTGTTTCGCAGCTTGTGAATTGCGTCTGGAAGTCGACATTTAAATTCGTTAGAAAATCGTATAATGTAAGGCCGGTATAAAAAATGCGGCCACTATTCAGTGCATAGCATTTAATTTAAAAACCCTCCCCGACCCCTCCTCTACCCACTTTGAATGTTGTATTGGCTTCTTGAAACAGGCATATAAATACCGACCACTTTATCGGGAATAGTATTTCAGTACCGTGTAGAACCCTTGCTCCTTTCTTCTTTGCACTCGGAACTCTTTTATTTCACGGATTCAGCAAAGTGCTGGAAACTTTTTAGAAATTGTGGTCCACAGCATAATCACCATGTTATTGCTGCAAATCCTATCTTCCAAAACATTCCAAAACATTTCCCAGAGCATTTCACCATCATTAGCAACTGTTGATGAGTGTGCAACAGGTGACGTCAGGGCCAGCACCCTTTTGTGTTTCTGCTGTAGAATTAAGCAGACTTCTAGCTGATTTAATTCTGCTTCTGGATGAGGAGGGGTAAGAAAGTGAACGGATTGTGGTATATTTTTCACTTCAAGAAAGGAGAGTGGGGAGTTCCTCTGTGTCATCTTGGTGTGCCAAGCGTATAAGGAATAGCGTGTAAGATATCCATTCCAGTTGCTGTTGTAGAAAAGTACACGGTTCAGTTTCAGTTCATCGGCTAAATGAAATGGCTGTTTGTGGGAGGCATGTTTATATGTCATCGTGGAGACCAAATTGCATTATGTTAGTTCCCATAGGGAAAACTGTTTTTTTTTTTTTCAGAAATGGCAACTTTCTTTGGAAGAGTCACAAGATCTTCATTATGTTGCTGAGGTTAAGGTTAGGTTATTATTTATCATTACTTATCTACAGTAATCATTATGCCAATGAAAAGTTCCCGCCAGGATAGTAAGACAGTGTTTGTGTGTCCGTGTTAATTTAGGCATGCATTAAAGACAATATACCTATTTATTTTGTACCATGTACAAATACGAAGTTATTAGTTTTAAACATTTTTAGAAATGTATTTGCCGTTTAGCCTCTGAATTACGTTCTGTGAAACGGAAACCGACATTACCATGATCACACTGTAGTTTGGATACTTTGCACATAGGGCTTTGTTTTAAATAATAAAATTATTAAAACACAATAGAAAAAAACATTTAGAACTGCACTGTTCATTACAGTAATTGTTCTTTCGTAAGACTTAAACTTAACAGTTACTGAAAATGAAAGCGAAAAAACGAATAAAATGCTGTTTTCTGCCTTTCGAGATTCTCTTTTCTGTCATCAAGTGGTGTTACTCATATCATACTAGTTTTGTCGTTGAGTCAGGAAGAAGATGCATTCGAGACAGATTTCTATTTCCTATTATAATTCTTAAGACCTCAACTGTTAAAGCAAACAACGTTAACTGCACGGACATTAAATGGCACATACCTGCATTTACAATCCACCTACCAGGCTACTTAACCGATTTATATATACTGTAAGTTTATGATCAGATTAGAATGTGTTATATATAAAATGTTGTGCTTGAACACAGCGGCAATTAGTAATTCCTCCCTTCGTTAGTGAAATACAAAGCCCTGAATTCTATTAAATTTGACACGAAAATATGCTTGGGAAAGTCAAATCAAGTCAGATTTATTTCTATAGCACTTGATGCAATGGAACATTGTCTCGAAGCAGCTTTTTAGATTATCTTCTAATATCTAATGCCAATCTCGAGGTGAGCAAGCCTAGGGCAACAGTGGAAAGGAAAAGCTCCCGAAACTTTATAAAGGAAGATACTTTGGGAGGACCAAGACTCAAAGGGACCCATCCTGCTTGTGTGGCTCGGATGATATACGTAAGAATTAAACTTATGGTACAGACGATTAAGTCTGTAGGAATAGTTAAAAAAACAGAAGTATATATTATGATATATTGTAAAACAGAGTGAGAAAATCTTCAGTGGCCCGTCATCACAGCCAACTGGAGGATGGAGGGAATTACTGCCCTCTGGCATGACCTGGGCATTGTGGGACTGGAGCTGATGATAGAGACAATTAAGTGAGGCTTTATTGGCGGACAGTTTTTGTCCCGTTAGACACTTTTAGAAATGAATATTACAGTCTCTGTACACCCTGTACACTCACATATTTCAAATGTCTTACTTGCGTAGTCATGTTTATAATGTGTGTACTAAAAACCGGCACGCAATAATAACACAACGTTTATATCCATACTTAATCATATCAATAATCCATTTTTTGAGTAGCCATTTTTGTTACTGTTTACTCGCGATTTCTTCTCTCGGGCACCTGCCTAATCCACACAATCAACAACTCCATAAGCTTTGTAATCCCTCACACTTTCCCATGTCAGTCATCCTCCCCTTCCCCAGCTTG
Organism: Parotocinclus haroldoi; assembly: GCA_034779995.1. Classification (NCBI taxonomy): domain Eukaryota; kingdom Metazoa; phylum Chordata; class Actinopteri; order Siluriformes; family Loricariidae; genus Parotocinclus; species Parotocinclus haroldoi. Next base: position 31,944 of record JAUZST010067556.1, on the reverse strand, counting down.
CCTGCTCAAGCTTCTTTTTCTGTTATCTATGAGAGTGATGACAGTACCCCATGCTTGTTGACAGACTAATTTGTCCAGCTGTTCAAGCTCAAACATGCCCTTATCCCTCACCCTAAACCCACGTTCCCGAACAGAAACACGTTCTCAAACACGACAACGCACACGTATGCGAACACACATGCGCGCACAGTGCATTCGAAAGTGCAAAGGAACGTCAACAAACTGGCGCCGTATCGATGCAGACGTGAAGGGTGTTCGTGTTAGGAAACGGGCAGTGTTTGCACAGAAATGTGTACATGTGGGGGGGGGGGGGGGGGTGAGATACAGATGCTCAACAAAACCATTTAGGATGTGTAGTTGTGTAGTACGTCCACAGCCCATGTCACTGACAAGGACCTGAATACACATCAAGGCCTTTTAATGGCACTGAATTGTGTTCTGCTGCATTAAACTTCACATTGGGATGTACTTGATTTTACTCGTACGGATGATGGTTGCTTTGCCTCGTTTTGCTACTGCCTACAAAGTGCTCTTATATTGCATGGTGACAGCTGGAACCTATTTAAAGTGTCGGCAGATTGGCCTACATTTACATTTAGGCGTTCGGCGGAAACCCCTGTCCAAATCCTTGCAGTGGAGGAGACTACTTGTGAAAATGCTTCTATTATGCATTTGTGGTTTTCATCATACATCATAAATCCAGTGTAGGAATATGAACAATGTGAATCTTTGAATGTTTTCTGAATGTTTTAGTATTTGGTATGTTCCTGCTTTTGCTGTAATGGCTGCATGCACTCAAGCTCAAATGGCATCTTATGGCAGTCCTGAAAGCATGATTTTCTCCATCCTCAAGTGCCTCCATATATGCTCGATGCAGTGAAGGTCAGTTGAGTATGAAGGACAGTCAATGACGGAGAGCACTCTTTGATCTTCAAGTAGCTGAGTCAGAGCTTTGGGGTGTGCGTTGTATTATTATTGAAAAATATATATATTTGAGAAAAAATATTTGAGTCTCAGACATTTGGCCCCCCACTATACAACTGACAGCCAGACAGTGGCGGCTTGGTGTTGCTGAGACTTGAACCCTGGACTTTCAAGTTCCAGGTCCAGTATCATATTTAGTGGTCAACCAATTACCCAGCTGGCCAATGAATGCCACTTTGAGATGATCATCATCGGTTCATTCAAAAATAGTGGAGAAAACGCATAGGTACTTTGTTTGCTGCTATAACAACAGCTCATAAACTCGGATTACAGAGGGCTGAAAACAAAGAGATTCTGAGAGAACAGTAATTGAGAGTGGGACCATTTATAAGAAGACGAACAATCTGTTTCCAGCATTACAATTCGTTGCTCTTAACTGGGACTGGGATTAAAAAAGCAAAACAAATTTAAAAAATATGTGGCTACAATGTGCTCTAATATTGTATATTTTAAAGGCTTTACAAGCATCTACATTTTAATTTTTCCCAGAAACAAGATGTGCATAACTTGTAATAAATGCTGTTGTTAAGTGCAATATTAAAAAAAAATCTTATATATATATATATATATAAAAGCTACAGCCGCTGTTTTTAAAGCTTAAATAACCAAATCTGCATGGGAGACGTCAATGTAGGACTTTTTTTGGCTTAGCAATGAAGGTACTAGACTATGAACCAGAAGGTCTGTCGTGCTGCCACTGTGTATCGACTGTAAGTTGTTCTGCATAAGAATGTGTGCTACATGACAAAAATGTCGATATTATTTCACCAAATTAAACGTCATTTGCAGGATACACTCTTATCATTTTCCATTTCCAGCATTTAGCAAACGCTCTTATCCAGAGCAACTTACAATTTTAAGCAATGTTGGGTTAAGGGTCTTGCTCAAGGACCTGGTAGCTTGGCAGAGGTGGGATTTGAACCCTGAACCTTCTGGTCCAGAGTCCAGTACCTTAACCGCTAGGCTACCACAGGCCATGTCATTGCAGACAAAATGCATCATTAGTGACAGAATCTTAAAAGTGACATTTAAATATTATCCTATCCCGTAGTATTTTTCATTCAAAATATCAGGACCAGGCAACCAGTATTGGTTAACCACTATTCATAACCTCTGTTCCATCATAGGCCAGCTTTGTTTTGCACAACTGCGTGGAATCGGTATAGATGTGTGATTTCATGAGCCAGTCTTGCACAGGGCATTTAGTGTGTATTTCGTAACTGCGAGAATTGTTGTGCGACTAAGTTTTAATTCAAACTTGTTTCTCTCTTTTCCCAGGTGACTGCCTTAGGCCCACTGGTCTCCTCTGACGCAGAACAGGAGACGATACGTCGTGAGACCCTTAAAGCGGGACTTCTGAATAAGTAGGACTAGAGGAGGACGGACACATGTGCCATGGCATCGGACGGCATGGCAGAGCTCCGGGATTTGCTTTTTCTTCTCCTGTTGTGCCTGACGTTATTGGCTGAGGTACTGCAGTGTGCTGCGGCTGCCTCGCAGGATATGTATGCTGAGGGGGATGTTGAGTGCCCCAACGTGTGCCGTTGCGATGAGGATTTTATTTACTGCAATGACCGTGGTCTCAATGCTATTCCTCCACTGCCCCCATCCGCCAGCATTCTTTATCTTCAAAACAATCACATTGACAATGCAGGGCTTCCCACGTCCCTGGAGCACCTCACCACAGTGGAGGTCATATATCTCTATGATAATGAGCTTGATGACTTTCCCATGCATCTTCCGCCGTCTTTACGGGAGCTGCATCTCCAAGACAACAACATTAGAGTGTTGCCGCGGGCTGCGCTAGCCAGGCTGCCTCTTCTGGAGAAGCTGCATTTGGATGACAATTCAGTCTCGACGGTGAGCATAGAAGACCAGGCCTTCGCCAACAATCCTCGCCTTCGCCTGCTCTTCCTTTCCAGAAACCATCTCTCCAGCATTCCCTCAGGGCTTCCAGCATCACTAGAAGAGCTCCGTTTGGATGACAACCGAATTTCCACTATCCCTACGCACGCCTTCCGTGGTTTGTCTTCTCTGCGCCGCCTCGTATTGGATGGTAACCTCCTGGCCAATCAGCGCATTGCCGATGACACCTTCTCTCGCCTTTCAAACCTCACGGAGCTCTCGTTGGTGCGCAACTCTCTTCAGACGCCACCTCTCAATTTACCCAGCATTCACCTGCAAAGACTCTCCCTCCAGGACAACGCTCTGATCCATATGCCAAGAGGGTCCCTAGATGGAATGCGTAACCTTCAGAGACTGGATCTTTCTGGGAACAACCTGACCACACTTCCTAGAGGTTTGTTCCGAGACTTAGAGAACCTGGCTCAACTGCTCGTGCGTGGAAACCCGTGGCACTGTGGATGCAACCTGCGCTGGCTTTATGACTGGCTGGAAGCCAAGGGGAACACTATTACAGTCAGGGGGCTGACTTGTCAGTCGCCAGAGCGTGTAAGGGACATGCCCCTTAAGGAACTTACTAGCCAGATGGATGACTGTGAGCTAGCAGCTGCCGGAGGTGGAGGAGTGGGTGGAGTAGGTTCTACAGGTGGAGGAGGTACAGGCGGTAACAGAATGGCTGGCTCAGTAGTTATTGGGAGCTCCACAACTCTCTCCCCTCAACAAGGTTCCTTGTTCACCCTGCGGTCCAAGCGCCCAGGTCTGGGGTTCCCAGACAAAGGCTTGGACTATACATTGGGCAGCAGTGGTGTTGGAAAGAACCTGGCCCTGAATGTGAAGCCGCTCTCCCATGACAGCATCAGGGTTACTTGGAGTGTAGCTCAGCCATCTTCTTCCTTTAGGCTCAGCTGGCTCCGCCTGGGGACTAGTGCTGCCATGGGCTCCATCACAGAGACTCTGGTGAGGGGTGATCGTAGAGAGTACCTTCTTACCACCCTTCAGCCGGCATCCAGCTATATCATTTGCATGGTGCCACTAGTCTCTGGCAGCAGGGGCAAAGGGAGCATGTCTGGAGGGAGCACAGATTCCGATGAGGCTCCGGTGTGTGCTAAGGCTGAGACATCCGATCCCAACATGAATGACGTCGACCAGGGTGAGGATCAGGGCTCCGAACAGATCACCTCTCTTCCACTTGCTGGGATCATTGGTGGAGCCTCCGCTATAGTGTCTCTCGCACTTATATTTGGCATATTCTGCTGGTATGGGCACCGTGCCAGACGCTTCTCATCAAGAGATCATTATAATCGCAGCAGCTCGCGCAAGAGCAAGCATTACGACGACTACATCGAATCTGGCACTAAGAAGGACACAACCATCCTAGAGATCCGAGGACCTGGATTCCAGATGACACCAATGGCTGTGAGAGAGCCTCTGCAGCCCAAACCCATCCAAGAAGACTACATAATACACACTATTTTCCCCTCAAATGGCACCGGTCTATATAAACCACCCAGTCACACAAGCAACTCGGGTTATGGCACAAACCGTGGCTTTAGAGAAGGGGGCATCCCAGATATAGACTACTCTTACACGTGATATACCTGTTATAGCAACCACTATTAGAAACCATGTACTGGATAGATGCACAGTTTTTTTTTTTTACCTGCATGGGGTCTACAGCACCCCTTTGTGCCTTCTGGTCTCCATTCCAACCTAGCCTGCTGTTCACGCCGCTGAGGAAGTGCTTAATTGGCATAGATGCCTACTGAGAAACAGTTTTCGGAGCCGGCGCCAGGAAATGGGTGCTCCATTTTAGGCATTTATATCAACTGCTATCTTCATTTCCTCCAGCGTAACCTGGCGTGTCTTGGAACCACCCTCGGCGAAGGGAACTTAAGGGTAGCACAAGCATATTGTTACGCAGAGATTCTTTCAATTTGGAGCTCAAATAAAACCTAACGTGGATTAAAGACTGAAAAAGTCTGAAAAAGATATACAAAAAAACAACTTGGACATAAACCTTCATCTCCTGTGGCTCTAATTGTTTGCTGCCTAACCACGTCTCAGTGTTGGAGGAGTGCAATCCTGGCCAGAGTGGCTGAAAAAAAGAATAGTGCTATGATGGATAGGAATAACCCAGAGACCAGCTGAAGGGGGAGGGGGGGGGATTAAAACATGCTTTGGCAGTTTGGATTTGGCGGAGATTTCTTGAGAAAACCATTTGGGACCCAGTTTTTATGAGACTGGTGAATATGGACTTGGACGCCTGTCTTGGGTTTACTTGGGAAAACTAATGAGGTTATGAACGGCAGTCGTGAAAAGTGAAGCGGCGCTAGTTTGAAACACCTCAAATGTATGATTTTTTTTGTTTCCTGAAACTGTCCTTGGAGGATAAGTTGGGCTGATCGACTCTTTAGTATAAAAAACAAAAATTGCAACATCATTATATATATATATATATATAAATATATATATTGAATACAGGCAAGGGTATGTAGATATTTGGATACGACACAACAAAGACTTTGACAAAAGTGTGAAACCAGATTCCGTGTTCGAGAATGATGTATTTTTTCCTGTACGTTTATTTATCCTACATTGTTGTCTTTTCGGTTTCTATTCGTATGGGTTCAAAATCTTGTTTAGCTACAACTCAAGTCAGTCCTGCTGCTTATGACATTAAAAACACTGTGGTTTTCCCTAGCTCTGTAACTGATGTAATAATCAAGGTTTTGTCTCCACCTCACCAGATCCCAATGTGCACTAGCCCTACTCTACAGGAAGTTGGATAAAGTCCTTGCTAACGGTACCCTGAATTCTCACTCGTCTCCTGATCAGATGTATGTATTGTTCGCTACATTGCCATGTTTAATAGCAGAAGAGAATCTGGTTCTAGTTCAATATCACCAGTAGTATTCTCTCTGGAATTAGAGTCCGTTCAATGTCCTTTTTCACAGATGGGAAAAGTAATCATGGCTGACACGCTCCTTCAAGATTATACCCCATAATTCACCTGGGTCCTAAACCCAGCTGTGGTAGATAAGGCTGCCATCCAGACCGTTTATCTGCCGATGTGAATGAGAGGCAATGCTATATAAAGGCAGTTCAATGTAACCGTAACACTGTGGACCTACACTGTGTGTGAGCAGGCAGAGCACGAATCCGGTTCATGAATAAGAACCTTTTTTTCCACATGGGTGTAGTAGTGTAGCAAGTGCATGGGTAAAATGCGTTCATTAAAAAAAAAAAGTGGTGTTTGGGCATGAGAGAGCGAGAGATGTTAGCCATGAACTGCAGCAGAGGATGAAATGAAGCTTTGGTGACCACTGTGCTGTTCCTTCATCCATAAAATTGTTTGTCTAGCACTACATTTACCAACCTTTAGTCTATACCTGTCCTGTCTAGTCTTGGCCTGACCTGACAGACTTTGCTCTGATCTACACAGTTCCAATCTACTTATTTACATTGACAGCCTTTGTCTTCTCATGATCTGTCCTGTCCTGTCCTGTCCTGTCCTGGGCTGGGCTGAGCCTCCATGTCCAGTCCTGCTCTGACCTTACCCTTTCTGCCCTGTCCTTACTTACCCTGTCCTCTTGTGAGCTACCCTGTACTAGAATTACATTCAAAAATAAATGTTTGCCCCTCTTTTTGTAAAATGGAAGCAAATCAGTCTGATCAATCAGGTTTTTTTTTGTCATACATTAGTGAGACTGTGGGTTTGTTTTGATATATTCTTTATCGCCTTTGCTCCCAAGTGTTAATCAAACCAACCCCCGAATATTTATAGATGTCGTTAGCTTACTGTGTCTGTATTATCCGCATTTATTTATCTTCATCTTTCACAAAAGACATTGATTTATCAAAAGCTTGGCATGTATTTTTTTCTTCTGTCATTTTTTGATCATTCTTATTTTCTACTTATTGTTACGACCAGTGACTGAAACAGAGCCTTCTTGTGTACTAGCAAGTGCAGGAATGTTTTACATGTTTAGCAATTAATTATCATAGAAATGGATATCCGAAAAATACTGAAGCAAACATTTAATCAGGAAACTGGGAACGAGTCAGGCAAGGTACAAGCATTCTGTGAAATAGGTCATTGACCTAAATGTATGTAGAATGGGCATTACCATGGTCAGATTTATTACGGAACCTTAGCTTTTTAAGCTACTGTAATGAAAATTGCATTTTAAAGGTATTTTCACAAGAAAAATGTATGCAGATGATACATAAATGCCTCATAGATACCGCTGAAAAGTGGATTTATTCATGGAAACGTACAATCATCACAGAAAATACAGAACTCTATTGTTACGACCACGTCTAGGGGAAAGCCGTAACACTTAAGAGGATGGTATGATGCATCCGGTACTTTTGTTTGGCAGAAGAAAAAACTGCTTTGACACACAACCTTGAAGATTAGCCAAATGAAACAGAGGCCCAGCGAGTGAAACAGAGGAGTACTACTTACAATAGGACAGACACCTATGCATATGAATGCATTTTACAGCTTGTTACAAATATGTAGCGGAAAGTCATACACACAAACGTGAGTGACTTACACAAAGAAAGTCTATAAACACGTCAGCCGAGTTAAAACAGTCTCCAGTCCGAAAAGAGCTAACGCACGGCCAGTGAGGCAGCCTCACGTACACAGACACACAAATTAATTCTGCTTTTTTCCTTTAACTCCTGCCTCTGCTTGTGGATCTGCAGCATTAATTGGCTGTTGAGCTGACCAGCTGTTTACAGTCACAATGTTTGGAGTAAAACGAGCTGCCAAACTGGTTTCAGGTGACGATTATCAGTTTTCTTGTGATCATGTCCTCATGTGCTGAATTGTAGTTTCTGGAGGCCATGTTTGTAGACTGTGGGAAGTACGCAAGATGTCCCCGACGCTAACAAACCCCCTACTGGCATGTTTGCTGTGTTACCTACTAGTAATTAAATCACTAAGACACTGATACTAAAGTCAACACCTTCTGTTCATAACCAACAGGAGCTAGTTCCCAAGACGCTAGCTAGCAGCCAGTTACACTATATAGACAAAAGTTTGTGGACACCCCTTTTAATTATTGAGCACTGCTATTTCAACAACACTCACTTGTAACATATTGATTATACACTGCCTGGCCAAAAAAAAAAAGTCTCATACACTAATATTTTGTGTCTTTAGCTTAGATTACAGCATGTGTTTGATGGGGCATTGTTTCCACAAGCTTCTGCAATGTCACAACATTTACCTCTGTCCAGAGCTGCATCAATTTTTACCCAAAATCTTGTTTTGTTTGTTTGGGCCACTGTGTCAAATTTTCTCCAGCACGTCCCAATAGATTCTCAAAGGGGTTCCGGTCTGTTAGAATATTACAGTAAACAAATTACAAACATTACATTTGCAACAAATGCGAGCTAATATGTAGTCCCATGTGTAATAGTTTGGGCAAACCAGGCTACATTACATAATGTCAGGGAATAAAATATGGCACAATAGAACATGAGCGGGAGTGCGAGTGTGTTATCAAGAATCGTCATGAACGGTCACAGGTAAGAGCCAAAGGGAAGTGCCATAGATCATCACAGCCACGATGTTATTCGTGATATCACACAAACTCAAGGGTTGTGTCGCCTTTCACCTTTATGGTGGAGTTTTATCACAAGTGACCTGCATTATGCCTTGCCTTTTCGCGGCTTTCCTTGGCATTATTTCATTGGTCTTGCTGTGCCCCCACAATAGTTACGTGCCCCCTGTGGGTGCCGCAGCCCCACTTTCAAAACCACTGCTTTACAAGGGAATAAAGAAAGAGAAATCAAAGTCCTGAATTCCATACTTACTGTGCTTTCATACAGACAATACCCTACACCAAAAGGTAGATCCGCAAATGTTGCTGTGCAGTTGTAGTTGTTGCTACAAAAGGCATACGGTTTATGTAACGTTACCAAATTAGCATTGATTTGAAATACACAGTGCAAATAAGCAAAGGCAGAAGAATATAGGACTAACAATTTCCATAAAGGATTAAACAGTAAAAATGTAGTTAATTGGGGGTGATTCCATTATTTGAAAAAGTCATATGTTTGTAGACATAAAACTTATCATTACTTTACTAATACTAAACTAAACGCATCATTGTCCAGTTGTGCCCAAACATTTATTTACATCCTGCTGTGACGGGGTGACAGAAGCTACGTTGACATTACCAGGCTGAAGTGGAACACATCTGTTTTTTTTTTCCCCCAGAGTCGCGTGGACATGCAAGTCTGATCTTTTCAAATCCGACCTGAACCACGTTCATAAGTCGTCACTTTCCCAAATGACAGCAGTTAGTGAGGTTTCAGTGGTGGGACCTTTTATATTAGAAATATTTGGGTTGTCTCTGCGCAAAGAGAATTAGAAGGCACATATCACTGTGCTCCATGTTTGAGGAAAATGCTTGAATAAACAGCCGAATGCAGTCACTGGAAGACTGCAGCGTCAAAGGAAAATAACGTGCTTAAAAGCAAAGCTTAAGATATAGAGGATGCAATTAGAAAATTTGTTTTCTCAAGCAGTAAGCCGTTGTGATATGTGCCTTCTGATTTTGTTTGCTCAGAGGCCGAATATTCACAGGGTCTGTTATGTCACTTATCCTTCAACCTCGCTCACCTCTTTTTACATTTATGAAAAGATGACATCAACGCGGAATGAATTCCAATCTCATCGTTCTCACTCAGATCACATGGGCATGGTATGAGATATATGTCCGATCTCGGCCCAGATTTCAAAAGATCAGATCAGACCACACAACCCTGAAAATATCACCGTTGGTTCCCTTCGGTCTGACAATGTCAGTGTTCACCTAAATGTTGTTTTCGTGACATACAAGCACGTTTGAGTAGTTTCTCGACCATTACATAATTTCTGAGGAGGGTTTTCATGGTTCAAAATGATGCGTTCATGAGTGCTTTAATATCGACTGTAATAGATTTCCACTTACCCCTCAACTGGAGCGCCGACTTTGCAGAAACTGCGAGGCTTTGATAGCGGGCTCACAGGTGAGGGTGATATATAAAACAGAGGCTTCCGTTCTGACTGGTATCCTTATCGCAGAGCAGCCAGACAGTTCCATCCCTCATCTTTGCAGACGTTCTCATGTTCGAAAGGCCCTTTTTGATGTATTACCAGATGACTGTATGGCTTTGTTTTGTTTGTTGCACGGGCATGTTAGAACACACGTGCGTCGTGTTGTTGAGCCGCTTGAAGTATGCGAGACCATCTGCAGGTCCCCCACCTCCTGCCGACTTGGGCCGGCGGTCGTTTCACCTGCGGCCCGTTTGCACAGATGCCTACCTAAACACGCACACGCCCACTGCCAAAGTCAAACGTAGCCGCACACAGAGGCACAGACGTTTCCGCCGCTGCCGTCTTCCCCCTGAGACAAAGCTCTGAAAGCCACACAGTCCAAAAATAACACTTTTTTTCCATGTTTCTCCCTCACAACAAATAATATCACTCTCGCAGGTTCGCCTCGGGTCACTCTTTATCCTGCTTTCCTTGATTTTTCTCCCCGTCACTTCCTGAAGTGTTTTCTGTCAGGTGCTGCCGCCAGACTGTTCTGGTCGTCATCTTTTCTCAGCTATGATCATTACGCTCTCGCAGCCTCGTGGATGGAGAGTTACGGCTCGTTCAATCTGCCTAAGTGATGTAGTCTGCTTGTAATCGCATCACATGGACAAGGCTACAGCATTTACGCAGAGCTCGACAAGCCTCTGTAAGTAAGAAGGCCCTATTGCGTGCTTCAAGGCCCAGTTTAATTCATGCTGGTGCTGAACCATTTCACAGCCACTAGAGCCAATCTTACTATAAAGTGATCTCACGGTATGATTCCTGGCTACATTACCCAGCAGCAGCAGTGATACTAAAAATGTACTCACACAGCGAAGGCCCCATTCCATCACGCCTATAAGAGCAGCTGCTCAGTCAGACTAGTCCTAAAACACAACCACTTGGTTGCTTGCAAAGGCTGCAGTCATCAGTGTTGTCCTTCACAGGAGCATCATGAGCAATATATATATATATCTCACAAACGTAGGACGAGCCCGTCCCTCACATTTTTGTAACTATTTTACAATTTCTTCTTATGGGACAAGCACTGAATATATGACCGTTTTACACAATTTAATGTAGTCAGTTTGTCAACGTCAACACACCTGCTCCCCATTTACACCTGAGATTTTGTAACTCTAACAGGCCACAATGTGTGCATTGGCTTTTGTTGCCAGCAGTTCGGACGTTAATGCCTGTGATTCCAGTTACGGTGACTTTATTATTCGATTAATGAGTCGCACTGCCGTGTGTCAGATCTTTATCAGATTTCAATACCACATAGGAAATTGGCCCAGACCGGAATTGAAAATGCAGCTCCAAAATAACACACCTGCTTGTGTCACGTGGGACGTAAAAGGGTTTGAGCCACTCTTGCCTGCTGTGTGAACGTAGTCTTTGTTATTCGGATTTGGTGAAACTGTTGCAATAGAAGAATTGGTAGCGTTTATTCGTGACTCCGTAGCGTTTAATTGCCACAGACTAAATCTAAATAGGACAAAATGTTCTAGATGTAACCCATTTTGTTGAACCTCGGTTTCTAGTCATTTATTTCAATTGCGGGGGATTTTTCAAAGCGTGAACTCACCGTTGTGAACCAAATCGCGAGCCGATTCAGTATTGTTATGGCCCTACTGTATTCTCTTGAAATTTATACAAGTAACTGTCAGTTTTATTGATTTATTAGGGGGTTGTTAAATGAAAAAGAAATGCAGGCGCCTATAAATGAAATATTCACGTTGGGTGAGGACAGAACGTGAATTATTGAACATGTTTCTCAATGTATGGGTCAGTGAAGGAAAGTAACGTAGAATTATAACCCCCACCCCACACACACACACACACACAGCAAATACACAACAACAACAATACGGCAGACTCTGCCTTTTATTTTCTGTTTAGCCAGACATTTTTTCAATAACACCACTTTATTTCTGTCAACAGATACAGTGAAGATGTGGCTCATATTCACAGCATTTGGCGGGTGCCTTTATGCAGAGCAACTCGTTGAACCATCTAGTTCACATTCCAGTACCTTAACCATTGAGCTACCACGGTAACACAGACAACATGGTCAAGTAATGCAATTGAAAGTTTATTTTACAAAAAAGCAAAGCCTTTCTCTTGCTCCTCCTCATCCTCGATCTCAATTTCTAGCCTGTCCTCTTCCTTCATCCATCATCGTTGAACTGTGGCAACACAGGCTTCTCTGGTTACTGTTTGTATTTATGTGTCTGTTCGTGTCCAGTATTGCTATTTTGAGCATCTTTAGCTGACCTTGACTGATAATGTGAACGTTGCATGCCACACAGTAACCGAGTTCGGCTGAAAACTTAAACTAAGTTCTGTGGTTGCAGATTGAAGTCAATTCTTCCCATATTGTTTCTCCTGAGCCTTTGATCTTCTGTTTAAGTTGTATTATTTGGTTGCCCTCTCAAGTTCTCTCAAATTAGATGCTAACAACACGGTTATTATGTGTCAATATTGATCCTGTCATACTTTTTGTGAAGGTTTCACGTTCATAAAGGGTCACTGAATGAATGAATGAGGTCATAAATGCCTGATTGCTTAGTAATATCTAGTGACCATTTCTCTGTTTCCCAGCAGATAATTATAGAGAGGTTTAGAAAACGATTTAACTGATGAAATATAAAAGTTTATCAAAAATGTGCGTTTAGAGAGCTGTGTGACCTGGTTTGCAAAAAAGTGGGTAAGGAGGTTGCTTTGGTGAGAAAGTGAGGCAGCATTTAATAAAAAATGTGTAAGCAATCATGAAAAGCTGAAACGGTCTTAAAAGGAAGATTATTACTCTGGTGGCACAGTAGTGAAAGCAAGGCTGGGGTGATAAATCGGGACCAAAATTATTATTAAAATAAAAAAAAATAGAGATTAACAGCACTGTATTGTTTACCATGAAAAAAGTATCTGAGTACAGGTATGCACTGTTTACCATCTGCATTGTGAAACAGGAAATGGACGTTGCCCAGACCTTACTATAGTGGCACAGTAGTTTAGACAGTTTGCACATGGTGTTCAATTAGAACACAATATGAATATATTTTGTATAGTTTTGTACAATACAAAATAGCTGTTTGTGACTCGTGACAGCGTTGTGATTGGTCTTTAAGACTGCGATTCTTTTCTGTCGGTGCTACCAGTTTTTTATCATTAGGTGGAGGAGTAAATGCTCTCGCTGTTTGTTCGGCACACTCTCTCTCAGTTCGGATTTCCTCTAAGGTACGCTGCAAACCCATGTCTTTTAGTACATATATTCCTACTGCGAACAGCTCACCATGTTTTATAAGAAGCTTAAGGCAAAGCAAACCAGAAAGGAAGACGATGAGAACCACAACAGCGCTTAATATATTTGTAATCGACGATATCTGGTTATAGGTTTTTTTTCTATAGGTTAGATTTTTTTGTCTGTGTATATATAGTGGTAAATATGCAAGTGCTACAGATTAATCCATCCATCCATTAGCTTCCGCTTAATCCACCTGACAACTCTGGGCGGCACCAGTTGAGACACCAGTTAATCTAACACGCATGTCTTTGCACTGTGGGAGGAAACCGGAGTACCCAGAGTAAACCCATGCGGGGTGGACATGCAGACTCCACACAGAAAGGACCCACCCTGGGATTGAACCGTCTTTCTGTGAGGCAGCGCTGCTACCCTCCGAGCCACCGTGTTTCCTGCAACAGATTCATTCCTTACAGGAAAAATGATCCTGCTACTCGTCATTTTTTGGTGCCTTCTGGAACGAATTTGGCTACTTACAAGCTACTACTGCATGTAGACAATTTTCTTTCCCACTTATAATTCTAAAGACCTCAGATGTTTAATATGTTAAAGCACTTATTGGATGGTCATTAAACGGTACATACCTGTTTACACAAATACTCCATCAAATCTGATCCAATGAGAGAGTCGGCAGCTTCAGCGTTCCTTTCTTTGCAGCGGAATTGTCTACAACCTAAAAGTTCAAATTCCGTTATATACCGAGCTTGATTAATCCAAGAGCTTCACTACATTGTACTTGTAACATATGTATTTATTGGTCTCTGGCTTATACACTTGGCGTAAGGCTAAATGTTGTCGACAGCATCCTTCTACATGGCAGCTGGTATCCTGGGGCCAGTGATGCGATTTCATTTATTAAATGACTCAGCTGTGTTAATCGATAATCTGTCCATCGGAACATTATTGCCTTTGATGTCTGTAGCTCGACATGCATCGACAATTTTCCTATAAAAAATGTTTTTTAAAAGCCTCCTGACTCGTTGCCGGGTAACTGATGGTGCTGATGGTGCCCAAGGGTGGGGTGAGAGCAAGCAAGGGTGTCATTTTTTCATCTGACATCACTCGTTGGCAGTGACACCTGAGAACAGATGTTTATGACGGCAGTGTTTCGGCGCTTCAGTATTTTCTAAAAAGAAAATAGCACAATGTCATCTGACACAGGCCAGGGTTAACTCGTTTTTATTGCTGTTATTGATCATAATACATTCGCATTTACACTGAGGCATTTATTAGAATGACTCACAGCTGTGAGTTAATGCATTATTCATTCATTCATTCAGGTTCATGCAGAGCTAGGGCGTGTAACTGGCAGCACAGGGCAGCAGGAGCCAAACAATAGACAGGGCTTTAAACAATCTGAAAAAGTAGTTTAGCTTTAGCTGCTTTGGCAAGCTTCTGCATTAAAGTATTAGTCCATGTTGGATACCTTTGTGACTCTGCCAACTCCTCTCAGCTCACTGTTTGCCTCCGGGTTTATATACTGCTCACAAACATAAGGGGGCACTTTAGAATGAAATATCCCATAATATAATATCCCCTATTTTTCGTAAGCACTGTATATAAGCAGCGGCCACATCATTCTGGGTGGTATTCTGTTTCTGGGGTGCCCCAGTTGTAGGGAGCACCTGGTCATACCTCAAGTGGTTCCTCTTTTGGGTAGCAGCCCAGAATGCGCTCTAGGGCACCTTCTCTATGGCAAAGGGAGCAGATTGGTGTTTCCACCAAGCCTCAACAATGCAATCCAACAGTTCAGATGGACTGGGGAGGACGTCATAGGCTGCCTGGCCCAAAAACGTCATGCATTGTGATTCTGCGAGCCACAGGAAAGTCCGTATGAGCTTGCTTTCTTCAGCTAGATCTGATTTTGTTCAGCCACTTTGGTGTCAGCCCTTATTGTAGTATATATATATATATTGCTTTATTGATTTATCATTGCAATGTTTTCCAGCTTTAGCAAACCATTTTTTCCATTTTCATATGACATTAAAGACTGTGTTACCTATCGTAGCCGCAACTCCGTTATACTAACTCACTAACAATTTCATGTATTCAAATGTATGCATTAGTGCTTCATCTTCACTGCCCTGTTCATCCTCATCACCCAATCTGACCAGCCCCCGACCTTCCCAGGCTTTGGTCATACTAAGGGATTGTGAAGGTATCTGGCTCTTCCTTTGGTCACTGCTCCTACCAGAACTCAATGGCATAGCTGTGATTCACTGCAGTCTCTGCTCTTCCCTTCATGCACTTTCATGTCCCATGGCTAGGAGTGTTGCACCGGTCTCGTTCTCAATTTATAGTCAAATCAGTGTCCTCTTTTAGTTTCTCTGTTACATATGGTGATGCTATCTAGCTCTTCCACTGGCCACTGTTCCTACCAGAACTTTGTGACATAGCCTTGCCTCTACTTTCTCTACTCTTCCTCTCTACTGCAGTCCTCAGATCAGCATTTTAACTGGATTATGGTCTGGACTAAGACATTGTTATTGCTATTTTGCTCATTTCTACCTATTATATTTTTTTTTATCGTTGTTGTCTTGCCATATTTAACATTTGTTAAACTTCAGGCGGTAGACCTCAGGTCGTAGATAGGCATGGTGCTCCCTGCACCATGCTTCACAGTGGGCTTTTAATGTTGGTATGCGGTTGTCTTGAGTTGAGGGAATGCACCATTTTTACTGGGATTTTCAGTATAACTTACACATGGACAGCAATTACTAAAGATTCTCCTATTTGGCTCTTGTTCCTGTAGCATTACACAATTTGCTTATTGTGGACTGATGATTTCTTTCCCTCTATAGAAGCGTTTTTCAGCTCAATGCCGTTCATGTGAACTGGTCTTTCTTGATGAGAGCAGGGAACCTGTACAAATCACACCTGTAATCATCTGAGTAATCTGAACTCCTGACAAAAGGATCTTTTCCCGTAGTTTCACATCATTATTTCCTAACTTGGGAAGTAAATCACTAATCATTACGTGTTTGACAAAGAAACTGAAAGTAGAAATTATTTGTAGCTTAGGCAGTATGCGTTTTAGGACTAACAAATACAAAACTCCATGTCATGTTAAACCAGTCTTCTACACACGTTGCAATCACTGAAAGATTGTGGTTTGATAGATTGATGCCCTAGTGTCTATACATCCTATATGCGACCTGTCCCAAAGGGGATTCCTGTACCTTTCTCTCATCAAAATGTCTTCATGATTGAAGACAGCAAAATAGATCCTGCTATCAGTCTTTAAAAAGTGAGGATTTAATGTGCCAGCAAGGTCGCCGCTTTCCGACAGATAAAAAAAAAAAAAAAGCAACATTGACTGTTAGGTGTGATACAATGATTTGTTCTCTCCGCCGTGTCTGTGAGAAAGAAGGAGTGAGGACAGAAAAGTAGATCCCCCTCCACCATTCTTTTTGTAGATTGCTGCTTTTGAAAATGCTTTTTCCTCTGTTGAACTTGCGGATTATGACTCAAAGCGAAAGAAGAAAGGACTATTTTGTATAAAGTATGTTTCTTTCTTTGTGATTAAAAAGAGATGTACTGAAACTGGCTTCGGGTTTGATGTCTTTGAAAATGTGAGGTGTGCATTTTTACTTTAGTTTCTCTCCTTATTTTTTCACTCTGGTGCGCACCCCATTTTGCATTATGCAGTCCATTGTTATGTGTGTTACTGATAATAAAGGATGTGTGTCTGTTTTAAACGATTTCATGATCAAACAGCACAATGGCAAGTTTGTTTGAAGCGTGATTAAAAATTCATAGGTGAGAGTATGTAAATAGGCTGCATGCCCGGACACATTTCAAATTCATCTTTCATCATCACATATTCGTTGTAATGCACGCGCACACACACACACACACACACACACATATTCAGCGTCTCTAACTGCCAAATTTCCAGATTAATACACTGACCTCGCCATTTATGCTCATTCTACTTTTGCTCATTGCTTCACCTCTCGCTGCAAGGAGGAAGAAAAAGGAGCGAGTGTAGACTGTAGATGATGGCTAAAAAGCAACCCAGAACAAAACACCAGGTTTAGAATTACATCAAGCGTCAGTTTGGGCTGGAAAGAGCGATGGTCTCTGTCTATCCGCGCACCTGTGCTCTCTCTGAACAGAAGGACAGAGAGAATGAGAGAGGAAATTATTATTCTGAGTCAACAACCTCCCAGTCCATGGGGAAATAATCTGCAGAAAAATAATTCTTTTAGTCGACACATTTGGCTGTTTAGAAATGCGTTTCTCACCTCGGCAAAGCAAGGGCATGTGATGCTGTTTCCACACAATCTCTCGTGTTATAATAGAAGACTGTCTCGTTTTCTGCCTGCAGGTTAAATGCTTGGACTCTTCTGAGCAGATTTCACATTCACTGATTACTCTTTCCCGATGATGTTCTCACGTTTAAGAACGTAGTGGTGAAGCGGTAGCGATGGAAGTACCATGCCAAGCTCATTCCATGGCAACCACGGTCCAGCTTGTACATTTTTATTTTCCCATCCATTTAGTTGATGTGCAGAGTTGGGTTTCAGGATCCTTATGTCAGCATGCACGAAAAATCAAAGGCATGCGGTAAACCATTCACATGGACAGAGCTGCAGTACTGTACAAACATCTAGGCCATTATTAGATTTGTTGTTTTAGTAATGGTTATTGACCATGTATAACGCTTCAAAAATTCCCACATTTACAGTGGCCGTACTCTTCTCTTCCACTGATATTTGTGAGCTTTAGCATAACTTAGCCTTTTCGCCCTGTTCCCTTCTGAAACATTGGTTTCTTGGCTGCTAGACTTCCAAAAAACTCTTTCAGACTGCAGTCATATGGGCATCCTGATGAAGCTGCCAGATGCTGCTATTATTTAAGTGTAAGGGGAGGTCGCACTAAATACTTGACACTGTAGCCTTTTTATATTTTATATATATTATTTTTCAGTTTTCAATCCTGCCGAAATTCCTGAGTTTTCTGGATATATTCCAGTTAAAAAACTGAGGCATAATTATCTATGGTCAATCAACCGTTACTGAAATTCTGATACATCTAATCAAGTGGTGGCCTTAGGCTTCAGCACGGTGCTGTACACGGGAGAATTTAGTTTAGAGTGCTTACTTAAAAACCCAATAATCATCCAAAATTGAGGAAAAAATTGCGACCTTTCACACACACCAAAATGAATTAAGGAATTATTATTTGGGATGTTCCCCGTTTGGTGCAATAACAGTTTACGATTGAGAGCACATGGACTCCACTCAGTGGTATCTCCGATCTATATTACACAATATCGCAAAGAACATCTTGTAATCTTACTAATGCTTGGTTTCTACAAATCCCCCCGTCTGGTTTAGGGCAGGTGAAGGTGTAGGGAGAAGTCCATGGCAGTCAGCACTCCTTGATATTCTTCATACTTTGTTCATTGCACTCACTGGCCACTTCATTAGGCACACCTGTTCAATTGCTCGTTACCCAACTATCTCGTCAGCCAATCACATGGCAGCAACTTAGTGCATTTATGCATGTACACATGTTCAGAGCGACCCGCTGAAGCTTCAAAATGAGCCTGATTCACGTGAACGTGGCATTGCTGTTGGTGCTCGACAAGGCTGGTCTGAATACTTTAGACAGGACTTACCTATTGGGATATTCACGCACATGCATGGATGTAACGGACAGCTGACAAATCTGCGGCAACTGTGTAATGCTCTCATATATATCCAGTGTTACCCAACATCTCTGAAGAAGGTTTCAAACCTTTTTGAATCTATATACCAGGAACAACTGAGGCAGCTCTGGAAACTGGCAGGGCCTATTCTCGATAACTCCAAAGCTAAAAGACTTTTAGCTCCCACGGCATACGACCCAATACATCGTAGTATTTGCCAAGACATATTTAAATGGTAGTAGCGAAGTTTGCGAACCCTCTGTCACAATAGTAGGGAGGAAAAAAAACGACATTTGGACTTTGAATTGACATTCACAATTACAATGACAGTTAAGGTTACGACAGGCTACCTGCTGAGTAAGTGCATGTGTGTGTGCACTATAAAAGTCTGGCTAAAAGCACTCTCGCATGTCAGATTTTAAAGCAACATGTGACAGCCACCCAAAATTCAAAAAGGCCAAATAGTTGGTGTCTGAATAGAATATAATGGATAATTACTGAGTGTTCCAACTGGAACATTTTCATATTCTTGCTAGTGTCTATCACGTAGGAACAACCAGAACAGCAGTCACAAGTTCAGGTTCACAGACAGCAAAAAGAAAACATTTTACAGGCTAAGCTCCCATAGTCCTCAGTAGCTAGCAGTCTTACAAAAATAGCACGCGACGTTCACAAAGCAAGCTGTCAATTTCAGATGTTAGCGGCAGTAAGATAAGACCAAATCTGGAGTCTTAAGCAATGAAAAAAATGCGGTCTAATTTGTGACCTTGGCCATAGCTCTTACGTCCTGAATAAATGTCCTTTTGAATAAATTGTTACTTAAATTCACAATGCTGTCAACTATTAACCATGGAGGTGGATCAGAAATTATATTGGACAGCCATCTACAGTACTTAAACGAAAGTAGGCCAAACATTTGGTTTGTGTAAGGTTGGTTTGCCATGTTTCATACAGCAAAACAAATGACAGGATAAAGTAAAACAATCTCCAGATTAAGCCGCAGTGAACTTCTGTGGAAAGATCTGGAACTGAGACAGTAATATCCCCCCTGTGAAGCAACAGCCCACCACAAACTATTAAGGGCTTGAATAACAGCATTTACAAAAAAAAATTGTTAAAAGAATAGTCCTTCAGTTCTCCAAACAAAGTATATGTGTTAGTATAGTTTTGTTTAGCCTTGTTCGTATTTCTGCAATAATAATACTCCACTCATTGGTAAATATAAAATGTGCTCATAAAGAAGTGCTGAAAACTCAGCAATTTAACATCTTTAGGCAGATGTGTAAATGATTACAGCTGTGGTCTGATTAGACATGGAGTTTTGTCACAGGAGGGCATAAAAGTGCTTCCCCTGCTACACTACAAAATGTATTGCAGAGGCTACTCTTGGGTGGCGTACCTCTCGGTGAGAGATATTTGATCCAGACATTTGTTAGGACTTTGAGAGAGGGGAAGCAGAATGGCCATTTCGACAAATTGCCACCTATTTAGACCGATCTGGACAAGCCGTTAGGACCATACATACGGATTAAAATTGTAGCGTCTTTAGTAAGTACGTTCTGCTTGGTATCCGATGGAGATCAGGTTTGAGTATGGAGGCCTTGTGGTATATGCTTCAATCCTGCCACACACTGCCCCGACTGCTTGTGTGACGATCTGGGGACCTATCACATTTAACAGTTGGTCACCCCTAGTAGTGATACAAGGGACACTAACAAATCAGAGATATATGCAGTGCATCTTGGAACATTTGTTGCCTCTCCTGGAAGGGCGTCCAACTGGCATTTTACACATTTTGGTCACACTGGACCGGCGGGAAAGCCTGCATTGGCAATCTACGAATATGCAGGATCTATGGATCCAAGGATGCTTCAGCATATCATACAGAATATCATACAGAACCTGTGTGCCTCCATGCTCAACCATATTTCATCTTCTATCCAAGCTATCCACACAGCCTAACTGTGTGACTCCAGCCTTTTTCCCACAATAAACTAATCCTGCATATATCATCAGTACATTTATTCAAATAGAGTTTCGATCAATTCTGACAATTCCTTCTAGGTGTTATTCATTTATTTATTTAGTGTGTTTGTCAATGACTAATTCACAAATTGTTATCTGTTGTTCCGCTAGTTGTTAAGTCTAGCTTCTAATCTATTCTAAAATCTAGGTTTGAAAGAGTAAGCGAGGCTCTGGATTAATGACAGTTCTAAGAATTTATTGGAGTCAGGGTTAGAGGTGTGGCATGTAGAGGATATTGGGCTATCGGTACCATGCTACAATTAAAACCGATTTCAGAGAAACCTTAATAAATGTAGAGAGACGTATCAGTGCTTCTAAAACAATCTATACTGAGTAATATAAAGCACTATATAATGCGCTGATACTGGTGATGTGTCCAAGTATAACAGGGAAAAAGCTGTAAAAATCTTAACTTAAAAAGAACTTAACAAACATAGCCAAGACATTATGAGGGACACTGCTTCTCTTTCATTAAAATAGAAAACAAAAGAATATTGCAAGTTTGCAAAAGACCACCTGCATGTTCCCCAGCACTTCTGGGATGTTCTGTGGATCGATGATACAAAAGCAGGGAATTTTGGCAGGGTTGTACAGTGCTGAAAATTGCAGTGCACACCAATAGCAAAAGCTCATTCCGTCTGTGACTCATGGTGGTTCTGTACTGCTTACAGCAATGAACTGTGAGTGATCAGTAGAAAAAATAATAACCAGGAAAGCTGCTCTTGGAATTTGGAGTATGTGTTATTAGTAGAAGCGAAACTGTAGCCGAGCCACTCAGGTTTGAGTTTTTCTGACCAGATCAGAGCCCATACAGGCATGACCGGCTGTATCTGAGGGTGGAGAGGGTGGCCGTGCTGTATAATGGACTGCTGTCCCATCCAGGGTGTACTTAATTTTCTGTTTTTTGTTCTGATTATGGTTTCGAAATGCATTTTTGCTGTCCAGTCTCTCCCAGAGAAGGGCTAGTTCCCCATGTTGGCCCGACTGGTCTCACGGAGTTGTTTCCTCTTGCTTCCTCATTTGGGATTTTGATTTGGATTATGATACAGTGTCTGTCATAAGCATTGCGTTTCTGGTGAAGTAAATTCCTAGCTGCATTGAATGAGTACTCTAATAGATTCTTGACTTTTCGCATAAAGATTCTCATCGTGTCAATTTTATATGTTGCGCTAAATACTTCAGCACAGTGTTGAGTCACACCCTGATTAGTGTATCAATGCCCAAGATGTACCTACATCAGTTTTCAAATACCGCTACCTGAATGTACCACAATTCCGAATTTTTAATAGCAGGAACCCTATTTGCATTATTTCAGACTGGCAGGGCTAGCTGTTGCAGCACCAGACAAAGATCCCCTTTCCCCAGACAGGAAATCATGCGTGCACCTGACACCCAACTCCACCAGAATACACCTTCAGGGTCACATCTGCGTTGGTGGTAATAGTAAAAATAATAATGATGAATATTTGTAATTGTGCAGTGTTCAGTACTTTATTGTGGTAATATTCAATAAATATATAATGCATTATTAATAATACAGCAGAAATACTTTTCCAAGATGAAACGTATGCCATGTTCCGTGTTCTCTCCTTACGTAAGCCACAGGATTTTTTATACGGTGCTGTAGAAGAGACTGTCTCATTGTAATTTCTTTGTTTTTCCTCATTCTCCATTCCCTCTATCATCTAGTATGGAATCTCAGTTTTCGTCTCTCCGACAGGTTTTGTCCATTTCTGCACACCATCTGTCCACTGTTAATCCAGTGAGTAATTCAAAATCAATCTCAAAAGTGTCCATTTTCAATGTGCTGCAATCCATCAAATTAATAGTCCAGTGTAATTGTTTTATTATTAATACAAATCTGGTGCATTCATACAGAATTCGATTACTATAAGGGGTGTGCATTGTGCATTTTGAAACTGGAACAACTAACTTATTTTGTTGAATTCGGGACATCATTAAAACGATATCCGTTATCCGTCTGTTTCCAAGTATACACATTACAGAAAGAACATTATGGAGCCGAACATTGTGTTACATAATCTCGATAAGAAGAAAATAATTCAATTTTTAACGGTTTGTACGTGTCACGGCCCAAGCATGAAACACACATGCATACATGGATACCAGAATGTGTTTAGCTAGTATAGTTTTCTGTAGCTACATTGTTATATGTCATTATTACCAAATGAAGGAATGTTAATTAAAAATGCAGCTGGTAAACATGTGGACTTGTAAAATAGAGAAACAGAAAATGTTAATTAAAGTGTTTTCTGCCAAACCTGGGTATTTCCACTATACGTGCCAAGAATCGGTAATTGAGTTTAGCCTGCCATTTTACAGGATTCAGTTGCTAATTGTTTTTTTTTTTTTTCCAAATGAGGAATTTATGAAAGACCTACGCGTTCATGCAGGCAAATATTGCTGGCGATCCAAAATACTTCCAGTAAACAGAAATGTTTTATTAGGGCAGGTGAAAGAGGGTATAAACTAGCTCACATTGCACAGTGCATCTCGTAGTGGATTAGCATTTCGTATGTTAGTATTTATAGTCTCTGAGGAGTGTGAAAAACAGAAGTATATCATTATTATTATATTGCGGACCTTGTATATATGGCTTATGGTTACCTAGGTGGCAAGCTAGCTACATTTGCACTGTACCAGAATTGGTAGCAAAGTTAGCTAGCCAGAACTGGTAGCTAGATCTAGTTAGCTAGCAAACCCAAGAGACAACTCGAATCTCCGCACTCAGTCTTGATAGCATTTAATTTATCAAACTGCTCTTATATAATATAAAGCATCGTTTTAAGCCAGTGCTATCATAAGCTGCCGCTATGTGTTTATCATGCTAATCGGTCTAAACCGAACTTCCACAACTCTTTAACTCATACTCATAAGTCTGAGGTGCTAATTGCCCTAAACAGCAGAGTGTTTAAAAAAAATAATATTTTCTAGTTTCTAGTTTTCTAGAATAAACTAGGAAAGGCTGGATTTAGCCATGGGCTCCTTTTTGTTTAGCTCCTTCTCTAGGGTACCATTTGTTACCACAGTTACTCTCCATAGTATATTTCATCATGCTTTATTATATTTTGTACAGGGCTACATGGACTATAGATCTGCTTTGTTGTGGAGAGAGTCCAGAAATGTAATGAGGAAAAGGACCGAACAGGTGGTGCAGCAATAAGGCACTAGCCCACCAACACGGGGACGTCAGTTCATGTCCCGGAGGTGCCCTCCAACCAGGTCGAGCATCATATGTGAGCAAATTGGCTATGCCTCAGGAAAGGAAGGTCGGTCGGGGGGTCGTTCCCTGAAACATCGTACCTCGCAGCCCCTTTCCAGTCCTGCGATGGACTGGCATCTCGTCCGGGTCACATTTAAGTCTGAGCTGTGTGTTCTCTACCGATAGGCGCAGTTACCATAACGACCCTAGCTGAGAGAAAGTGGGGTTAAAACGCCAGACCCACACCAGTCTAGTTATCGATCAGTCAAAAGTACGTTGGAGGTCACCAGACATGTCTGATTTTTTTTTTCCACCTGACTTTGACTTTCCATTTGTCTCTGTCTCAATTCCTCCCTTTTCCCCTATTTATCCCATGATCCCCTTTCTCCCACCCTGCACAGTGATAGCCTCTCGCTCCCTCTTTGCCCGCATGTCCTTCATTCGACACTCATAAATCAATCAATCAATCCAATTTTTGTGTCAGGAGCCAGTGAGCAGTGCTGTTTTTGCCTGTAGCAACGTCCTGCAAAATGCAGCGAGTGGGGACTGAGAAAACCTTGTTTAATCTCCATTCCAATCTTACTAGGATATAAGAGTAAGTAATAAGGCATCGTTTCATTGGATTAGCAAATGTTCAAGCTACTAATTATCTGTGGAGAACCGGTATGAGGAGAAGTAATAGAAGGTGCAAATTCCTAACCAAAGCAAATAGGGCCGGGGTGTGTATGTGCATCGGGCTGTGCTGAGCTGCATGATGAGGACAGGAGCATTTTGCTGTGCTGTTTAGAGTGAAAATTAGAAAATCGAAGTGACCGATGTGTCCTGTGCAGGACCAGGAAAGGACAAAGGGAAATAGCTAGTAATACAGAATACGCTCTGTTTTGGTCTTACACAAAAGGCGCTCTGTCAATCTTACACAACTACACCGAAACGTTCCATGCTGTAATTTCTACCACTATGTGATGTAGTGCTCCCTCTCACCATCATGCTACACAGTCAGAACACACACACACACACACGCACACTGCTGTGATTTACGGTTGACTCTTTCCCCGGTGCATGTGGACTATTCATTACACAAGCCACTGGCTTAATCCTCACACCCACTCTCCACACGGCCAGTGCTGTCTTCTTATCGATGCAGCCAGAATAAATCAATCGATGGCCACGCCACACCAAACACACACTCTCTTTCCCTACTTCTCCACCTTCCCCTCCTTTCCGTTCTTGCTCTTCATTTTCTATTCTCTTCGTTCTTTACGTGGGTTTACAGTCTGCAGTATTTCATCTAGGTACTGTTTTTTTCTCAAATTAGTTCTAGATATATATAAGAGCCAAAACATCATGAACAGGATTTAATTTGTGCCAGAGCTCAGCAGACCTCAAAAATAAGCTCCGGCACCTGTGAGCTGAGCTCCGGCATCTCTGCATAATCAAAAGATAAAGCGGAATATGGCTGAATCTAGAATGATTCACAGCTTCGAATGTATTGCACTATATGCACGTTGGAATAACAGCTCTTACACAGTTCAGAGTGCTCCTCATATTGAACAGGCAGACTTAAATATTTCGGAATCATATAATGAATCCTTGTGTCTTTTTTAATTCAGATACGACTCAACTAGTGCAACAACTAGTGGAATTTGTTGCAGCAGGGGCATTTCATCCTGGATCACTGAGCGTATTTCCCATAATGCCCGAGCATCTTTCCAAACCCTTGACTGGCTTTTCGGTGAGAGCCAGTTTCTTCTATTATGACAATAGA
The DNA here is from genome assembly GCA_034779995.1 of Parotocinclus haroldoi. Lineage (NCBI taxonomy): Eukaryota > Metazoa > Chordata > Actinopteri > Siluriformes > Loricariidae > Parotocinclus > Parotocinclus haroldoi. The sequence goes on along the minus strand of JAUZST010067556.1, from coordinate 6,010 downwards.
TATGCAGGAAGTCAGCCGTGCTGCAGGTAAGGTAACAGGAAACATAGTTATATGAGTCATTCTGCCAACTGGGTGCCAATGGTTTGTTCTAATTATAGTTTTCAACACTGAACACTGTGTTGATTCAACTATACACATATTTAAATATTGCTAATATTAAGTATTGGTCATCTCAATCTCTCTTTAATTTTACATGATTTCCCCCATTACTGTTACTCAGTCTGGTTAACCTCAGTTTGGTTAATTGGTGTCTCTAAAGTGGCCCTTAGTGTGTGTCTGTGTGCGCGTCCTATGCTGGATTGGCTCCTCGTCTTGGGTTGTCCTGCCCTTGCGCCCAGATTTGCCGGGTGGGCACCGGCTGACCCGTGATCCCGTGTGGATTAAGCGGAAGATAAATGGATGAATAAATGAATTAAATAACATGTAAAATAATTTAGGTTCCAGCACAGTAAGACTGGGCAGCACGGTGGCTCGGTGGGTAGCACCACTGAAAATTGGGACATGACTAAAAGTCATTAGTGTCCTTCGTAGTTTTAGTGGTTTATTTTATAATTAATATATATGTGATTGCAGGGGCATTGTACTGTGCAGGGCACGTTACTGTTAATTTTGTTAATTATCGATACACATCCTGGGGACAGAAATTTTTATTTATTTTTTTTTGTGGAATGGTAATAATGATAAAAGCTACGTATTATAGCACTGAAGAAAAGGCCTTCATTAAACTGGCAATGAAAATGTTATTCATTAAAACTTCCTTAGTGTTAATTTGTTCTTCATTTCTCATCCATGGCAGAGTAACGCCCACTTTAGGGATAAATCACTTAATCTGTTTATTGTTTTAAAGGCTTATTTCATCAGTTCTGTGTACGCTCCACACTAGAGGCCATGTGGTCCAGAAACGACCTTTGTTCTTTGTGCCTCTGAGCACGGTTCAGACAAAAGTTCACTTCCCTTCACTTATTGTTCATTCATAATCTTATACATGAGTTTAACCTTATTGCTTTATTTATTCGTGTTATTAGCAAATCATTTTAGGGACATTTCCGCAGATTCCTGTTTTTTTTTTTTTTTTTTATTAAAAACACTATTTCCATGTGTCAGGGTGCCTGATTGGCACTTGAACGTTATATTCGAAAGCTAAAACTAATCGGTGTGAGAGTACCTAATCTAAATGTGAATGGTAAAATGGTACATTTAAAGGCAGTTAGTGTGCATTTAAAGCTGCATTTGAGTGATTAATAGCCTAAATATCACTTCGGTCGTTTGCTTTTCGCTCTTTCCGTTCGGGAACGGCTTTTCTCTTGCTCTTCTGTAGCTGCACTCCTTCTGTTCCCTGCTCCAGCTCCATTCCCGTTTTCTTCTCTTTCTCTTCATCCCTCCTGTGTGGCGTCCTGCCTCTGCCAACTGGGGGATCAGCTCATTCTCCATGCCTCTCATTTTCTCTTTTACAATCCCTTTCTCTGTGCCATACAACCCCCCCCCCCCGCCCCCCCACCCCTCCATCTTTACTCGTTTATCGCTCACACGCTCCACCCCTCGTTCTATGTGCCCTCGCCTGTGCGTGGCTCTCCCTCTCTTTTTGGCACTGCTTCGCTCATTTTTCTCTTCATGCTGTCGCTTCTTCTGCAGGCAATCTAGCTGTGCACTGGGCTGTGAAAGACTCCCTCTCTCTCTCTCTCTCTCTCAAACACACACACACACACACACACACACACACACCCTGTTCAATGCTCATGCACTAGTGTGAATACACACCCAAATGCAAATGGATTCGTTTTCTCATACAGACTCATACATGAGCTAATTGTTAAAAGAGCAGCTATTGTGCAGCTGATTAGATATTACCTGCTATGGCTTCCTTCTATCGTTCAATAGACATCTACACATACCACAGCTGAGAAGGAGTAAACATGACAAGCTTCCCTCGAGCTCAGTTGGTATTAGTGGTTAAAACTGCAGAAACCTGTCGTCCAGCATTACACCCATTCATAAATATACACTCAGGCAACCTACTCATGCACTAAAACGTTTTATATAACCATCGGTGTGTTTGTCAAAGCAGCTGGTGGACTTATTAAGGTGCACTGGCACTTGAGTGTTGATTTTAATGAGCAGTGATAGGACGGAGGGATCCGAACTCCCTACCCTTCTTGTTTTCCCTCTGCACTCCCTGAATCCCAGCTACAGTGGCCTCGACTTGTCAATTTGAAGCACGGCAGAGGGAGATGTGGCATTACACACTCCAAGGGGTGGTGAGAAAATACCAGGCTACCAGTACTCTTACTTTTAGGGAGTAATTAATCTCACGTGAAAAAGCACGCGTTTATTTTGATCCTTTATGAGAGCTGATGCTTCGTTAAACTGGGGTTGTATCAGAATTCCTCTAGCGGAAAGCTCACTTCCCGAAATAGGGGGATAGTGCCTATCACTCATTGGCCTTTAACATTTACATCCAGTCCTTAAGCATTTGCCCTTATCCAGAGCGACTTACAAGTGATAGTCGTACAATCCAAGCAATTGTGGGTTAAAGGACTTGGTCAGGAACCCAGAAGCGGCAGCTTGATAGAGATAGGAGTATAAAAGTATTGACTCGTTTGTGATGTTGTGGTTATGAATCTAATTCTAAGCTCTTCCACTTTTGTGTCCCGGGCAAGGCCCTAAACCTTCAACAGCTCAGCTTATTTGTAAGCATGTCTGGATAAAGGTGTTTACTAAATACTGTCAATGTTGCACCAATGCCGGAGTCGGACGCTATTGTTCGCTGTGCAACAATCTTCATTAGGTTTTGGCGCACAAAAGCAGATAAGACGAGACAAGGTTTTACAAATAGTAAACTTTCAACAGGATTTCTGAAGCTATGCAGACAGTTAGCCTCTAGTCTATGGTCTTTTTTCCAAGTTTCAACCTTTGCCTATCCTAGCCAGAATCACAGGGCTTTGGAGTCTTTCCCAGAATTCGCTAGACGCAGGCAGAAATGCTCCCTGCATGGGAGGCTAGGGCAACACCTAGGGATCCCCCCATCTGGCATCCCCTGCTTTAGATACAAACAATTGTCCATCTGAAACTCAAACATGTCAGTCACTATGGTGGTGGTCTAGTGAATTGCCAGTGCATTATCCGAGTGCCAATGTATTTAGGTATGCTCCAGTTAATGTCCGTTCTGTAAAATAGGGCGATGATGAAAATATGACCAAATATTACCATCAATCCATGGTAGCCTCATTGTAGGTTAGGTATTTTGCAGCGTTGTGTTCTAAAAAAACCTATAGGGCTACGGTGCCTCTTTTTTTTCCCCTGTAATCCAGATGTGAATTACATACATGTACAATCACTGACCAAAAATAACTCACCAAAAAGGAGTTGTTAGAATCAAATGAAATTGTGTATGCTTGATTGTACTGATGATATAGGTCAGTGATTACTATATTACACTGAGATGATACGTTTACAAGTTTAAAACTGTACAATTAAAAAAGGAGGCTCTAGAACCCTGTTACTTCACCTCTAACCTGGATATAAACTGATATAGAGCGTTTCAATTAGATAAACAACAAAGCTACAGTGCTTGGCCTTTCATAAAGCTTTTCCAGTGGCACTATTTTCATACAAATCTCTTATTTAGTCTGCTTAAAAAGCAAATATAGACACAAACATGAACAATCTTTTGTCATTAACAGCTGACGACAACGTGACAGCCCTAACGCTGGATTAAGTCCAAGTGTGCCGCTGCCGGTTCGTCTAAAGGAGAAGCAAAACGAGAGGTTTTGTCTCAGCATACAGATTATGTTTAAACAGGCCTGAAATAAAGACAGATTGCTTAGACTCAGTGCTATCTACCTTCTTACAGAACTCACCTAAGATTTGATTTTAATCATCTCATACGGTTCTGTCTGTAAGAAACACAGAATAACACTGGCTTTATCCTCCTGCATCATCAGCACGTTTATACTGAGCGTGTTTAAGGTTAAACGACGTTTCTAATCCAGTTATTTGAGTCATGTTACAGTGTTTGATCCTTACAGTTTGCTACTTATAGCTTATAAACGATTTCCCATTCGCTACATGTACATTTATGTAACATCGCTTATAAATGGACTTAAACGAGAGTGATTGATTTGGAGTTTTTCACTATTTTGACAAAACCTTTGTTTAGTTTTCTTCATCGGTAGCGGACTTCGGACGGCTACTACGAGGCGTGTCATCCACAGTATTGGTTTCTCGACATGGCTATGAGGGATGCAACAGTGCCATGTGGAATTGGTGGATCTTTCTGGGTGACAGTTGTTGAAGTTTGAGCCTATGATATGGCAGCAACGTTCCCCGGGACATCAGAACAGTCAGTTCCATCTTCAGCTGCCAGTGATGAACGACAAAACCTTTGAACCTTCTGTGTTCAAACTTGATCCAATATGTCAGCTTTCAAGGTGTTCCATGTTCCGGAAATACCCTCACCCATTTGCTGGGGTATCCAGATACGTGATTTAGTTTACAGTAGTTACAGTAAATACATATTGACCCAAAATGCATATAATTTAAAACAGTAAAATGCCGTTTATACCATAATGGCAACTTTTGCTACCATCGCAAATAAATTGTAAGCTTTTAAAAAAAATTTGTAATATGATTATTCATTCATTATCTTCCGATTAATCCACCCGATGCCCACCCGGCAACTCTGGGCGCAAGGGCAGGAACAACCCTAGACAGGACGCTAATCCATCGTAGGGCGCACACACACACACACACACACACACACACACACAGTCACGCACTAAGGCCCCTTTTTAGAGACACCAATTAACGTTGTTAAAGTATTTCTTTGGATTGTTGGAGGAGTACTGTCTACTGCCAGAGTACTGCCTTTGTGCTCTGGAGTACCCGGAGTAAACCCACTCAGACACGGGGAGGACCCAGGCTGCTCCATTCTGGAATTAAAGCCGCTACCTTCTTGCCGTGAGGCAGCGCTGCTACCCACCGAGCCCCCGTGCCGCCTGTAATATGATTATATTTCTCATAAAGCGATATATCCAACAAACGAACTGACTGATTGTAAAGGCATTAAAAATATCATACGTAATATTAGTACACTAAATCATAGCACAGTGATCTTCACCCGCAATTTCCTGTAAATCTTAAACTACTGCTCACGTTAGGCTGTAAGCTTTGAAATCAGATTAAATGTATTTATGTGTGTCTGTCCATTTATAATTAATTTATTTATTTATAATTAATAATTAATCTTTTCAAACGTTGCAATTAACGTCACTTGTTCACAACTTCATAATATTTGCAAGTATCCAATTTCCTGCACCCTGATATAAAATATACCTATTCATATTTATGCATGAAATATATACTGTTCGATTTTATATTTACTTCTTTGATTTTTAAATGCCTAAAGATTGATATTTGCAATTTCAATCTGAGAAAGATAAAACCATGTATCAGTAGTTAAATTATTATTATTATTATTATTATTATTATTGTTGTTGTTGTTGTTGTTGTTGTTGGCTCTTTCAGCTTTTTTAAATATATGAAGCATTTAAAAATGCAATGCACTTCATGGGGACCAGCCAAATGTACCACAATGTCACATTTATAGTGTCTTTTTATAGCTTGGTCAGCACAGGGCTACTACACTGCTAATAGAAATTAGGGGATATTTAATTATGGGAGATTTCATTTTGAAGTATCCCCTCATTTTTTGTAAGCAGTATACATGCCCAGTAATAGTCATTTGTAGTACAGAAATCAATCCTCGATTTCTCTAAATTATCCTGTAGTGTCCTGTAGTGAACTGGCGCCCTGAACAGGGTATGGTCCAGCCGAGAGTCACGTGTTTCTCCAAATAAACCACAACCGTCACTATGATAGAGCTTTACTAAAGACGAATGACACGCGAGTTCTGTATCATAGACACAATGTGGGGAAAGATTGCCATCTGCTGTTCGATAATGGGAATGACAGCAAATAAATGGCTGCATAGCGTCTGTTCACATATACGTCC
>JAUZST010067545.1:0-22253 GCA_034779995.1 Parotocinclus haroldoi | reverse complement strand
GTTAACTCAGAATGGGTCCTGACCTTAATTCGGTTAACTCAGAATGGGTCCTGACCTTAATTCGGTTAACTCAGAATGGGTCCTGACCTTAATTCGGTTAACTCAGAATGGGTCCTGACCTTAATTCGGTTAACTCAGAATGGGTCCTGACCTTAATTCGGTTAACTCAGAATTGGTCCTGACCTTAACTCGGTTAACTCAGAATGGGTCCTGACCTTAACTCGGAATTAATCCTGACCTTAATTCGGTTAACTAGGAATGGGTCTTGACCTTATCTTGGTTAACTCGAAATAGGTCCTGACCTTAACTCACTTAAGTCGGAATGAGCCCTGACCTTAACTTGGTTAAGACGGAATGGTTCCTGACCTTGGCTCGGAATGAGTTCTGGCCTTAACTCGCTTGTGTTCGGAATGAATCCTCATCTTAACTTGGTTGGAACACCGACATTGTGCTCATGTCCCAAAATCTAATGGAGAGACTAATCAGAGTACCGAAATCTCTTAGAGGCACAGCAGGACACACTCCATAGACAACAACCCTGCTTTTGATTGTCCACAAACATTTGGCTCTGTAATTAAGTCTTCTCCCAGCGGTAGCCAAGGTGAAACTGCAAGCACAACCCACTCCCTCTCCTGTCTCACAGGTGTCCTTGGCTGGCTGAGAACGTGTCATTTGCTTTCCCGCCATGCGTCGGCATCACGTTCCTCTTTGTCGCCGCTAACTTCACCATGGCGACGTTCGCCGATCCTGGAGTGCTACCGAGGGGTCAGTGCGGTTCGTCGAGGCACGCATTAGCTCATGGGAGGAGGTTGAGAGAACGAGATATGTTCGTGCAAATACAGAGGCTCCCGATGCTTTCATTCCAAGGCCCCACCTTGTTCTGTTGTAGCAAACGAGGATGAAGATAAGGATGACGACTTCCGCGTTCTCCTTTACAAAGACGTGTCCGTGCGCGGCATCCAGGTCAGGATGAAATGGTGCGCCTCCTGCCACTTCTACAGACCTCCTCGCTGCTCGCACTGCAGCGTGTGTGACCACTGTGTGGAGGTACGTGGTGATGAGATGAATCATGTCAGAGAGACCCTTACAGTTCTGTCACGGAGTACACCGGTCATGTCTGACCTCTTACCAGGACTTTGACCATCACTGCCCATGGGTGAACAACTGCATTGGGAGACGGAACTACCGCTGCTTCTTCCTGTTCCTGCTCTCACTGAGCGTTCACATGGTGGCCATTTTCTCCGGGGGGCTCCTCTACGTGCTCGAGCACCTGGAAGACCTGTGGGAGCTCCGAGCGGCCGTCACGTATCCTTTGTATGATACATCACGATACAAAAATGTCACCAGATTGGCCTTGCCATGCGCATTTTGCCAATTCCATCACCTAATGCAGTAGCATTTTTTTTTTTGAACACCAGAGGGCGCAGTCATATGGCATGTTCCCATACGCATTTAAAACCTTTGATTTATTGAAGTTATTGCAGGGGATTCAAGATACTTTTCGTTAAAAACGTTACCTAGGAAAAAAAAATTAGGGTAAAATTGTTCAAATGAAATAACAAGGAACTTGGACAATCATTGTTTTTTTGTTTAAATTGTGCTGATAATTTTATTAATGAAGCTACAGGCTATTCAGCCAACAACAAATCAACTTTTGGACCCAAACTGGTTTGAAAATAATACAGATAAGCATGAACTATTTTCATCCACACAGAGCATTATGTCCGTTTGCGTTAATGGGCAGGGTCTTAATAATGAAAATCGGCCTTTTATATAACTTATTCAGGCCTGGATGACAGTAAATCACTACAATCCAAGACAGTTTATTTTTTAGTTAATGCTCGGTTTCACGGAGCGTAACGAGGTCATCTTCAACATCTTTCATCTATAGCTGACCTTGACGTTGCGGGTCAGTCTGGCCGTCATGAGCACGTCAGGTCTTTTCTTTATTCCGGTCATGGGCCTGGCCTGCTTCCACCTGGTCCTGGTGGTGAAAGGACGAACCACAAACGAACAGGTGAGATGATGGGATGTAAGAATGGGTGGCAGAGCGTCGAAAGTGTGACTCGTGCTTCTTTACAGGTGACCGGAAAGTTCCAGAGAGGAGGAAACCCCTTTTCGCTCGGCTGCTGTGGCAATGTGGAGTCCATCCTGTGCAGTCCCATCACTCCAAGGTACGAGAAGATATCCTGCCCATATTTATTGGTGGGTGAAGCCGCAAAGCTACACCGATTTATTCTGCTCCCTGTCAGATACACCCGGAGGCCAGCGACAACACAAACTGCTTGTGTACGACCTCCGTTTCTCGAATCCGAGTCCCTCCAAGTGTCCCCAGTCAAAGTCGACGGCAAGGGGGCACAGAACGAAACGCTCTCAGTGAAGGTAGAATGTAATTTAGTGTCCTGTTTTGTTTTTTTTGTTTTGTTTTTTTAACTGTATAATACGGGGAACATCTATGAAATTTTCCCATTTTTCTCAAATTACACCTCAGGATCGCAAGTAGGCAGTTTAACGAGTCCCTAGAAAGTGTCACCCATTTATGAGGTAACTATTGTTTACTGTGTAACAGCAGGAGTGAGAGATCAGAGTCTGTAATGGTGGTTTACATGCTAAATAAAAGCCCCAAATCCAGGTAGCTTAACCAGGTAGTTTAAAACTTTAACGTGACATAAGACGAGCAGACTAAAGTGTTTTGTTAAATGTAACAACATTAATCAAAACACGCTTTGTACATTAAAGCTTGGCAGAGGTGGGATTTGAACCCTGGACCATCAGATCCAGAGTCAAGTAACTTAACCCGTCCAGTCTTTTTCCAGTCTTTTTTATATATTGTATATATAAATTATATATTAGAGTAGTATAGTATATAATATGACCATACTGTCGATCCAAAACATGGATTCACACCTGGATTCGTCAACCCGCTTATCATTACCTGCTCGTTTCAACTGATCTTCATTTCAGTCTTTGTGAGCTTTAGCCTTTGCCTTTCCACCCTTCTCCCTTTCTGAAAATGTTTTCGATCCTGCCACCCATCCAAAAAGACCATTCTGACCATTACTGCAGCTTATAGAAGCTGTTTTTGCGCAACTGGAATGCATTCCCTCCATTTTCTGCTCATATTCCATTAAGGAAACTGAGAACGAATTATATACGGTTGTATTATTGTATATGGTGGCTTTATAATGTTACTAAAACCGCGGATATATCGAATCAGATGGTCCACTTTTTTTCAAACGACTTTTATTGAGCGATTTTAAGTTTGTCATGTATAACAACAGAAACGCACATTTAACAAAAAAAGGGCCAGCATGAGTTAGAACTGTACTGTAATAAAAAATGTGTGTGTGTATATACACTTTTATATACACTTTTTAAATTTATATAGATATATATATATATGACACTGAAAGGCTCCTCCAGCTGTAGACCCGAAAACAATGGTCCTCTTAAGTAAAAAAATATATAAATACATAAAAACATATAAAATATAAAACAGATTTCTGTTGCCTACCTCTGTGGTCGATCGGACAGACATTAAATGGTTCATACCTGCATTACATTAACACGTCTGATCGATTGTTTTCATTTTTACCCTCTTATAGCGACAGTCTTCAGGAAGTCTAGCTGCCCCTGAGTTCAAACGACTGAACACCCCGCCCCCATTACCTCCCAAACCTGACCCGGCTCTGCTTAAAAGTCACCTGGCCACACTCCAAGGTGGGAATCTTTCTCTTTATTTTACCTCATGACAATTGCTAACATGTTTGGACCGTGCTAGGGGGTAGGGGGTCTTCACTTTTGGGCGCAGCCAGTCACGCCTGTAACGATGTACTAAGAAGTTGCGTTTGATAGAATTTATGCGTGTACATTCCCATGTTTAAGGCTTAAACGGCAATATGTAAACGCTTTCTCTGCCTCAGAGAGCTTGCTGCTTTCCAAAACCGCAGTGTCTTCTGCCCTGAATGCAAGCACCATCGGTCAGGGCTTAGAGTCACCCTCCAGAGTGCACTACCAAGTCCCCAGGGAGCAGGTGAGTAACCAGTAATAAGATGTTTTTTGACCAGCCATAGCTGCAGGTAATAAGACATTCTCTAACTTCATCTCTGTGAAGGGTAATATCGTCCCCGAAGGCTGTACTTGGACCCCTGTTTGCTGGGTCCATTTAGTCTCCTTCTCTTCTGGAGTAACATTTGACCTTAACAAGGGCTTTGAGCATAAAAATAACAGTTGGGGCATGAAATGGACATGTCGCTCAGCTACAGGTATGCGCTGTTTGAAGCGTTCGTTTACGTCAACGTCCACGATCTTCAGAATTAAGACTACTAAGTTTTTTGCAACAAAATAAATGGAAGGTTCCCTGGATTTCATACTGAATACGCTTTGAGCCTGACGATACCTTCTGCCAAAAAGTAAGTCCAAAACAAAGAAGCTTTTGCAATGGTAACAAACCCTATATTAATGCAGGTTTATAAAACTACAATTCATTCAGAATGAAACGATAGAACCGAGCTATTCCTTAGGGTTATTGTGTTATTTGGGTAGAAGATTGCGTACGTTAAGCTTGGCATTAATCGTTGCAATCAACCGATCAGACTGCGAGATCGGAGCCAACTGCTGTGTTACAGATCTGTCTTAGCTACATCGAAATCATGTCTGAATAACAAAGTTAGCGCGACACCTGCTGACAGAAAACGGAATTGCAGGGAGAAAACGGGACAGGACAGGAATCACTGTGTTGTACAGTACGGTACTGTCCTTAGTTCCTGTATTGCCTTTTAATCAATGCTGTTCTCTTTATTCAAATATTGTTCCAAGCATTTTAACTATGGCCACTGTGCTGTCCAGTCAGGATCCATTTTTGGTCGTTTTCCTCTTCCGCAGGACGTAATACGGTCGTTAAAAAGGCGCACACCTGTACGGTCAGGATCAAATTTTTTATTATTTTTTTTTGCCGTATGCCCGCCTTTAAAGGGGGTCGTAGCAGCCCCCTCCGGAACAGACTGCGGCTTATCTTATGCGAGTTAGAGAAATTAAAGCCTTCTTACGAACCTATGTTTATTTAGATGATAAAGAAGGAAAACCAGCACCAGACGAGTGCGTTCACTCAGGATTGGTTTTTGGAGCCCAGACCGGAGCGCCCCGCGAAGCCCCCTCCCATCTCCGCCCACTTGATCCTACAGCCTGGTACCCTTCCCTTGAACACGCTCACGCTGAACTCCCGCTCTCTCAGTTTGAAACACGCTCACCGGCGAGGAGACCGAGCTTTGGGCCACCGCCTTGAATCCCTCGTCTCCTCCGCCTACTCCTCCTCCACCCAGGCCGTACACAGCCTGTCCTACGACAGCTTGCTCAACCCGGCCGAGCTCATGCAGCACGGAGCGGTCCAGATGAACTACCTGCCTTCCTATCTGCCTGTCGATCTCGGCGTCAGGGCCCCGTCTGATACCCAGAACGCACCCGCCCGCACCTGCAGCCCGGTGCTCGTGGGCACGAGCAGACAGTCTCCCGTGCTGTACGACAGCATTCCCAGGCACGCCATGAGCTCCATCCAAGAGGAACGGGACAAGCCTCAAGCTCCCCGGCCGCTACCCATGCAGGACGCGGGCGTCTACGACACGCCTGGTGCACGCAGCTGGACGTCCCGCGGGCCCACCCCGCCTGCCTATGGCTCACGGGAGTTCCTCCTGAGCAGCGCCGCTTACGGCCACGCGTCTTTGCTCAGGCGGGCACCCAGGACAGTCGGCTCGCCTCTGCGTTCCTGCCACAGCCGCTCGCTGTCACCTTCGGTCTGTAGAGAGCTGGAGAATCAGCCCACACCCTCCTGCCCAATGCCCGGCTCTTCATACGCCACCCAGAAAGCCCTCTCTATTATCACTAACTCCGATAGGAAAGATGCACCACTCAAGTAGGAGCCTTTACTGTCCAGGGTACAAGGCATGAACAGGCTCCGGACAGGCCGCCAGGCTGGCACACACACATCTAAGGGAAAATGTATGTTTTTGGAGCCTGATTACACAGAGAAGGTCTCCGGGGACGTGGGTCGATTATCACACAGGCCTTGAGGTTGAGGACCACCACCAAGATGTTTTGTTTTGCATGCTCACCATAGTAACTTCTCTTTCCTTCTTTCTTCTGCCGTCCTATCCTGTCTGACCTTCCTACCGACACAATAAAGCCTTGTCCTGGTCACACTGCGTGCTTTTGCATTATTTTTATTGCATTTCATTCGTTTACTCCGTCGGCGCGCACACAGTGACACTCTAAGGGCCACTCTAGAGACACCAATTAACCTAACAAGCATGACCGTTGGAGGAAAGCGGAGTAAACCCACGCAGACACGGGGAGGACCCAGGCCGGCCCCGCCCTGGGATCGAACCTTCTTGCTTTCATAATATCACATTATCTCTAATCAATTTGTCTTCTTATTATTACAATTTAAGCTGAATTATCATATTCAAAAATTGTTTGTTAATATTTATTTTGCTTTTGATTATTTAAACCAGTCATTTTATTGCTTTGCCCTTTTAACTAGAATAATACTTTTTTAAAAGTAATATTATATACAGGTGTTTTTACCAGTGAGTGTCATTTAAATATTATTTGACATGTGCAAATTGTATTTTGGCAAATTCAGAGCGTCTCGGAGCAGACAAAGCCACTCGCGCCGCCTGGGATGTTTGGCGTTCCCTCTGAGGTTAGAAACCATAGATTTAAACTATTTTTAGAAACGTATTAAATCGATTCTTACATGTATCATCTTAGCGGGCCAGGGAGGTCGGGTCCTCCTTTTGGCCTCAAGGTTTCGTCCTTATACCGGAGGGAGTTTTTCCTTTCCACTGTCACCCTAGGCTTGTCTCAGTTTGGGCTTAGGCTTAGACAACGGCAGATAAAAAAAATGAACCATAAAAAACGCTGTGGGAATAAACCTGATTGAATCTCACTGCTCAGACTTTTACATTAAGGGCTCCCTCTTGCGGTCATGTTAGGAACTGATTGCAGACGATTGCTTTTTAAGTAGGGGAGTCTCATTATCTGTCTTTGATTTATGTTCCGTTAATTATATACACGCACATAAAGCCATATTTTACTTGTTCCTTGCGGTGCTATTACGCTCGATGATGATTGTATCCATTGTCCTGCACTAAAGGCCTCCAGCTGCTAAAATATAAGACATCACAGACGGTCGGGCCTCGTTTATAAACGCGAAAATCGGCCCATTCTCATCGTAAAGCTCCGCACGTACCCAAATTATATCGAATACATCAAGCGAGCACCAATTACAGACCAAAAACAGATCCTTCCTTCCCCTGCATCTCCATCAGGACGCTGTTTGCCAAGGCTTAGCAGTCACGGGAATCGTTTCCGTGCATATTTAAACACACAAACTTCATTTCCTGAAGCGTCTTTCGACTGTCTGATCCAAAATGTGGAGCTCGATGACAGTAAATAAGCTTTGTGATGAAGAGACCGTCTAACTGCCCACAGACTGGCATTGCTTTTTCTGTGTGAAATAAGGACAACGGAGAAGGCTGCATCATCTGGAGTCCTCATTATATAAGCCAGGGGTGTCAGAACGTGGTCCTCGAGGACCAGAGTTTAGCATTAGCATTCTACCTCGCTTAACACAGGCTTTCGTCTCATCGGCTCATTATCAAGGCCTTCCTGAGCTGAATGTAATGGTAGGAGAGGGAAAACGCGCCTCTCTGCGGGGACTTGGCCTTTCAGGACCAGAAGTAAGCAGCGGAAATGCGTTTAGGGAAGCTCTAATTGGACACGCATAGCGTTAAACGATAAATAGGTTTTGGTGTCCACATGAAGTGAGCAGTCAGTAGGGATGGGTGACATGGCCGAGGTTCATCACGTAGAGTATCATCAGAGTGGATATACTGCTGTTTTAGCAATGGTATAAGGACCATATATATATATATATATATATATTTTAGTATAGTGTAGTATTTAAAATTGCTTCTATAGGCTCCAGTGGCAAGTGACATCGCGTTAAACTGGAGAAATAGCAACATCTGGTATTTACATGGAAGGGCAGCCGCAGCAGTGGAAAAGTCTTAGGTCACCATTAAATCTGTTGTTTTAGCAGCGGTTTCATTTAGACTCCCTAATTCTCTCTTCCGTTTATCTTTTTTTCCAGTCTTTGTAAGCTTTAGCACATCTTAGCCTTCCGAAAAAGCAGATACTCTTTCCAATACACTATACCCCAACTTGGCAACCTGATGAAGCGCCCAGATGCTTCTGTTGCTCAAGTGTAAGGGGGAGGTCACACCAAACACACTTATCGTTTCAAATTGACTATGAAGCAAATAAAAAAAGAAGCACTTGACGCGTTTTTAATTTAAAAAAAATATCACGCAAATGAGATGCCAAACTCAATTATAGTGATTGAGTAGCAAGTGATAGATCTACGGGGGTGAACAGAAGCATGTCAGACTGGACGATATTCCCCCACACCCCACATTAAATGTTCAGTAGGGTCTAGGGTCACCCAAGAGCACTAAAACACACTGACAGTGATGGGGCATGGACAGGATCGGATTATCCAGCAGTTCTTGGGGTGTTTTCTTGATATTCATTTTGAAATATTCTCTCGTTTTTGTGAGCAGTATGCTTGCCACTTTAGCCTGTGGCTCATTTATTTATTTATTTATTTATTCTTTTTTTAATTTGTTTATTCTAGATACAAATGTCTTGCATTTTCTGGATGCTTTCTACTAAGGAAACGGAGAAATAGTTACACTTTACTAAAATAGTGGTATATCGAATCTATGGGGTTTTTTTTTTTTTGGTTTTTTTTTTTTTTCCGAAAAAACTGTACAATGAAATGTACCCGTAAATTGTTTCTAGCACACGTTTGCTATGTTGTGTCTCACGGTGGCTTTACATCTCCAGTTAAGACGCGTCAGGAGGCGGGACTGCGCACTGCACCGCTTAGGCCGCCTTTGATCAAATATTAACGTCTCTCATGGGCTCTGGTGCAGCCTGTTATGTTCCCGTTCACGAGGCCGCTTGTGCAGTCTGATCTGACTCCGGAATCTTCTATAATGATAATGAAGAGGGCTGCTGGGGCCGGCACTGAGGGCAATTTTGGTTCAGATGGGCACCAGGGTGCTCGGCTGGAGATGCTGGGCGACAGCAGTGCAGCGTTTAAAATCTCGGGTGCTGTCAGGCCCCACAGTTAAGTGGTTGCGAGCAGCCCGAGCTCCTTTTCTGTCCAGCTGGGTACCAGTGAGGTACTAACGGTTCCAAACGGTTACTTCCGAAAAAAATGGATTTCAATCAGTCTGTATTTGTTTGATAGGAAGGAGGCCAAGATATGAATTGGGCGGGGGTTCTTGAGAGGAGGGAGGCTGGGGACAACTGCGCTGTATCAAGGAAAGTGCAAGCCTGCTGTAATTAAGCTAATTATTCACGGTAGACAATGTTCCACCGTGTCCTGATGTCAGCGTGTAATCTACTATCCGTCCATGTTATGAAATTAAAGCGTGTGTTTAATGATCTATATCACCATGTTAAGCGGTCATCTTGATCTCACGCATTCATGCCTTTTCTTCCACCTTATTAAGAAGCTCTAACATCATGGTCATCACAGGCTGGCTGATTTTTACGGATGAACTGATGCAACGCCCGCCGCCATTGATGACGAAATGGCTTCACCTGACAGGTCAGAGACGGATAAATCAGTGTCTCGTATCACATTTATTATTCGGAATTCATATGTACCGGAGCATCGCACCCGAGGGAGGGGTGGTAAGTGGGGAAAGGTATTCCAGTAGTGTCAACCGTGTCTATGGAGGCATCTGTATTTTCAATGTCGGCTCAGTTCTGGAGTCGTAAAGTTGTTGGGGTAGCCTTCGAGTTGGCTGGAGCTCTTTGGATGTGCCTTAGGATGCGTCATGTACTTTTGAAGGTAGCGGGAAACATACTGGGCAAAAGTCTTAGGCCACCGCCATGTTTAACAATTTTTACTTTTTTTTAAAACTTTTTAACTTTCACTGATCTTCATTCCAATCTTAGCTTTTTTTTTAGCTTTATTAATCAATTTCCCTTCCAAAAAGTGGTTCCTGGCCACTCCTGATCAACCTTCTTTGGACTGTAAAAGGTCAACTTGGCATCCTGAAGATGCTGCTGTTGCTCAAGTGTAAGGAGAGACTGATCAACAATTATGTACGTAGATTATACTATTGCTTAATATCCTATTTAATAAGTGGCCTAAGACTTTTGCACAGTACTGAATGTTCGTGCAGTTTTCTAGCACCAACAGTGCAAGCTGTTTATCATTATTGGGGAACAAAAAGTCTCGGCTCTTTCTCCGTTCTCAGAATTTCGTTAGATCAAGAAATAATTTGTGAACGCCTCGGAATTAGCAGGATTTCTCAATTACTTTATTACGAGGAGTCGTAATAAAGGAAAAATGGATTCTGCCCGAGCAGCTATTTGAAGAAAAAACCGAAAAGTGTGTGTCACGTGGCCCTGTTGCAAATACCTCTTTGACTTTGACCGTCTTCAGGGTCATTCTGGTGCTGATTTATTTCAACAGAATGGAAATAAGCTCAAGGCAAAAGCAAAGCATCGAACCTGACACTGCCAGCTGAGCCAATTGCCGGAGCTTGTGAATAAGGTATTATCATATAAAAGAGGAAAATGCCGAATGATGGAACGCGACACTTTCCCTTTTTTTTGCCATGATAATAGATCCATTACTCCTTGTGTGGGTGTTTGTTTACAGCTTTCAGCATACCTATTGATTTTTGTTTCGCTCCTTTTTGGGGTTTTTTTTGTGTTTGCCTGCCTTTTCTTTTGAGACTATGTAATCCTGAAATATTAGTGATGTTAAGATAGGTGAAAGAATTTTCATTCTGAAAGAGAGAGGGTAGAATGCAGCGTGTCGTCTTAATTACTGTTTTGATAAGTGGCTTACTTAACATATGTGAATGTGCCATTCTGAGAAGGATTAATCACTGTTTAAGCAGAATTAAATTACAGACTGGATTATTCTGTTGATGGTTCATTTCTCCCCAGAATGCAGAACGATGAGCAGAGCGTTACGGCTCATTTCTTGGTGTCGCATTTGGAGAGTGGCGAAAAGAGGTTTGGTAGAATGCCATTACGTTCCCAGTGGGAACAGAATTTACTGTTTTACAGTCCAGCTCTAGATTCGAAACGGTTATTTCATTGAAACAGGCTGATTCGGAGTCACCTTTGTCCAGCACTCCGTTTAGTAACCAGAATTTGTCCGTTTTGACGCATTTTGTTGGGGTCAGAACAAGTAATGCTGCCTTTCCTTGCTTTCATTCAAGGGTCAAATATGGTGAGGGTTGCCAGATATGATTCACACAGGACCCGAAGCTACACACCTGGCAACACTAATCCCGTTAGGTAAGCAGTTATTAATACAAGCGGAATGAAACACTGCACTGGTTACTTGGCAACCTGGTTGGGGATTAAAACTAAAGTGAATGGCAAAGCAGAATCACGACCTATGTAAGATGAAGATGCAAGTAGGTCTGAAGGCAGCAAAAAAAAAAAAACTTGGTTTCATGATCCATACACATTCATGTTGTCCATATATCTATATGCTGCGCAGTCAGCAGGTCTGCTTGTCGTACAATCACCAAACTAATCTAATACCCAAGTTATGACGTCATATACTGGTCACAAAAATTAGGGGATGACTTCTGACGAAATATCCCATAGTGAAACATGCCGCCGTTTTGTGAGCAGTGTAAGTATTGTGCACTTTGAATTCGCTACTAATAAATGTAATGCCAAGTTGAATTGAAACTTTTCCTAGGTCACTCCTTTAATTGCTTTCACCAACCTTAGAGGCAATTGCTTCCCCGTTCCAAACTTCTCCACAAATGGCTGCGTTGACACTCTTCCATCAGAACCCCCCAAACAGCCTACAACTATTTTCCTTGGACTGTAAATGTTTTGGGCGGCACGGGGGTCCCGGGTTCAATCCTAGGGTGAAGCGGCCTGGGTCCTTTCTGTCTGGAGTCTGGAGTCCCCGTGTCTGTGTGGCTTTACTCCGGGTACTCCGGTTTCCTCCCACAGTCCAAAGACATGCGTGTTAGGTTCATTTGTGTCTCTAAAGTGTGTGACTGTGTGCCCTACGATGGTGCCCCATCTAGGCTTGTTCCTGCCCTTGCGCCCAGGATTGCCGGGTGGGCACCGGGTGGGCACCGGCTGGCCCGCGACCCCGTGTGGATTAGGCGGAAGATTATGGATGAATGAATGTAAATGTGCAGTGCCCTGACCTCGCTCGTTCCATGATTAACACCCACTGTTTTTTTTACGGTCTGATCAGTGCCACCGACAAATATTAAGTACGTATTAGACCAAGCTCTCAAGCTCAGGGACCCTAACGTACTCAAAATAAGTGCTTTATCAAATGCAGGCGCACTTGCAGGGTGAGACCGTATATTAAAAGGGTCACAGACGGTGCTAGATCGTACAACGATGTGTTATGTGCTTCAGATTAGACTAACCAAGATCTAGTCGTGTTGCATACAGGTCTAGACAGTTTGCAATAAAATAAAAGGGCAAACTTGCGTTAATGATATCGGATGAAAAGATTTGATGATGCTCACATATTACCTTGCAACTCGTCCAATAGCAGCATCCGGTTTTGGTACTGGGGTCCACAGTCAGTGCCCTGTTTAAGAAAAGAGAAAACAATTATTTTGTAAGGAGTTTATAAGAATGTTATGTTGTATGCATGCGGCTCTGACAAGCTTTTGGAAAGGTGCTGGGGCGCTTGCGCTGCATTTCCAGTAGTTCTGCTCAGCGAAGGGGGTCCAATGATGTAAGATGAACAGTAAACGACTTTTAACACGTCGTTTTTTGGCCTTCCTTTGACGCTGCAAAAGCCATCAGTTACCTGAGGCTTTCCAATAGGTTCTGGAACATGACTGTGAGGTCCAGTGTCTATGTTGGACAGTAAGCCAGCTTAATTATCGCATTCCAGTCCATCTCTGTGCCACCCAGCAACGTTCTCCGTCCAGCTTAGCCAGCTATTTTTTTTTATGGGCATTTTGGGTCTTAGGAGGACGGAGCATAAACTTGACGGTCCCATCCTACTTCCAGGGGTCGTCCATATTCCCCCTGGAAGGCAGTCTGTATACTTTAGGCCATTTAGTGTATGTTATTACCTCACCACAATCTGCTGTAATGTCATATTGCCTCCTTGTCATCTCTCAAATGAGTTCTTAACTCAAACGCTTTACTCTGGCCTTTGCTAATTGGGCAGTTACCAGCTAGGACACGTCAAGTGACATTAAACAAATAACTGAGCCATTCAGGGAGTCGCAGTTGTGCAAACGCAGAGCCGGCGAGCGGTTCACAATCAGCGTACCAGTCGCATGTCCTGTTTATTATGCAGTAACTCAATACAAGAGCCTCCACACAGCTGAAAAAGACCAATTTATCCAACCGAGCAGGACATTTTGGCATCTTGGTGGAAGAGCATCATTTATTTTGGACCTCATAACCAGAGGCTCTCCACGGCTTTAATTAGTGTAGAGTATTGCTTTGTGACGGATTGAGGAGGCTTAGCTGGAGTGTAACGATGGATTTGACGGACTTGCTTTCATCTGTCCTTCCTCTTCAGAAATGCGGTTTTGGTAGGGCTAAAGAGCGCCTCGCACCCGTTTCACTCCGTCAGTGGGTTTCTTTGCCGCTCTGGCTGCTTCACTCACACATTCACTCACTCACTCACTCACTCGCTCACTCATTCCCAGTCCTTTGGTTTCGTCTAATAGCTCATGCTTTGTTACACAATAATTGGTGCCTCTTTTAGTGATTCACTTTGCCATTCATGTCACTCACTCATTTTCCCCTTTACTGAATTTACTAACCGTTCCAGCTTCGTTCACTTGTGTCTGGCAGGGCCTGTTTTTGATCTATAATTCTCTGCCTTTGTCACCGATTCACTCGTTCTTTCACTCTTTCACTCAGTCACTCTTAGTTACGAGTTGGCCTAATGTGTTGGTAATTTACATTCATACTGTCTGCTGCTCTCTCTGCTCATTAATTCACGCACCCATCACACACTTTCGTTGCTTTTCTACCTGCATTTATTCATCTCTTGGAGAATTGCCTCCTTGATTAGCTGCTCTGCACGCTTCACACTAATCACGTTCAGTTCGATTCACTTTACTGAATCGATTCCTTTGATAGTCGGTTCAAATGAATCAAATGATTACAGTTTGATCAACAACTTGGCACACCGTTTTATCGGCTTGTCTGTGTGACCTTTTGTTGACTAAGGAAGGGTTGCCATATTTTAGGCGTTTGGTATGTTCTCTCGGATTACTCCTGGGCTTTAAGGCTGGATTCAAATTGTTCTTTAAAATAAAGAACCATTCTCATGAGTCCATCAATGGAAAGGGACTGGTGTATTTGTAGGGGGTTGGTAGTGCTGGTACGAGCGCTCCAAGCGAACTGGTTTTAAGAATGGAGATGTTGCCAACTGTACCAGCTGTGTTCAACGAATGGAAGTCAATTTCCTTGCAATCAACATAGCTGCAGATCTCATGTTCTCATTGAGCGAAAAGTGAAATCACATGAAAGCTGGGATTGATATATTGGTCTCTGAACTTCCTTAAGCTGCAATATTAGTCTTGCTTTGTTAAACATTAATATCAACTTGTTTGCTTTGGATGATTGTTTGCATTATTAATTGAAGTGGGCAGCCTCACAGCAAGAAGGTCCCGGGTTCAGTCCCACGGTGGAGTCTCCATGTCCTCCAT
Organism: Parotocinclus haroldoi; assembly: GCA_034779995.1. Classification (NCBI taxonomy): domain Eukaryota; kingdom Metazoa; phylum Chordata; class Actinopteri; order Siluriformes; family Loricariidae; genus Parotocinclus; species Parotocinclus haroldoi. The sequence continues at coordinate 7,488 of JAUZST010067545.1, read as the reverse complement.
GTGTCTGCGTGGGTTTACTCCGGGTACTCCGGTTTCCTCCTACAGTCCAAAGACATGCGTGTTTGGTTAAGTGGTGTCTCTAATGTGGCCCTTTAGTGTGACTGTGCGGGATGGATTGGCGCCCTGTCTAGGCTTGTTCCTGCCCTTGCGCCCAGAGCTGCCGGGTGGACACCGCGACCCTGTGTGGATTAAGTGGAAGACGATGGATGGATGGATGGATTAAATGAGGTCTGAAAACACCATCTTTATTTAGAAGATAAACAGCTTTCTGCAGATAACATGGTGAAAATGCTATTTAGGTAGGAAGTAACTTAATTGGCTCCCCTGACATAATCACTGTTCCTAACCACACTTCAAATGGATCAGAACCTCCATCAGTTCAATACCACCATCACTGGAACTCTGCTGGGTTTCCCATCACAGCGCTGGTCCTGTGCTGTGGGTCACATATTGACATTCAGATCATGGCTGGTCAGAGATGGTTCCCCTTCCACTGGTGGACGGGAGCAGAGGGACGTGGCCACAGCTGTACCGACGAGATGAAGCGCGGTTCTGATTCTGAATTCTGACTCGATCAGGAGAGTCGTTCAGGAAGAACCGACTCGAGGCGCCTGTGACTCTTGCATGTGAGAGCGAGCCCGCAGTAGGATGGCTGCGCTCTTCTGAGCCGTTAGCCGCTTACAAACTCCGAGACAACACCGATCCCGAGACGCAGAGACTTAAGAGAGGCAAACGGTGTCCCGCCAGCGCCGACGCCACTCGCCATCATGCCGGCGGAGGTGAAAGAGGTGAGTTCTCGTGTTTTTCAGGTCGCTTGACCGCCGTTCTCTCGCGCGCCGCATCTTTCGCGCGCTCAGCGCCCCGCTCTCTGGATTTTTCTACGGCAGGCTCGCGCGCGCGTGCTGAGATGTGCTGCGTGCTGAGGTCGGTGAGGGATAACGAGGTGTGGAAACACCCGCAGTGACGGATTTGGAGAGGACCGTCGAACGAGTGGAAATCCACAGCAGGGGCAGATATGCAGTAAATGTGCGGCTTTGGCGCGTGATTAACTGGCTTCGGGCTGCAGGGCGTGTGTGTGTGTGTGTGTGTGTGTGTGTGTGTGTGTGTGGGGAGCAGATGCTTTTGGCTTTCTGCTGGTCTCAGCTCTGAGGGAACATGGGGAGGGGGTCTGTTGGGATGATGGTTCTTCTTGCTAAGACTAGCGGGCAATACTGCAGAGGCAAACCTGTTTCTCTCTCTCTTTCTCTCTCTTTTTCTAATACCACCCCAGTGTGTGCGCGCGTGTGTGTGTGCGCGCGCGCGCGCGTGTGCATGTTTTTCACCTTTACACACCATTCTGATGTACAAATGCAGAACAGAGTCTGAGGACGTTTCGAAGACACGCATAAACAAAAGTGCTTGCTTCAACAAAGATAGTTTTTACATGCAATCCTTGTTATTTATTTATTTATTTATATTTTTTAAAAAAAAGGTCGTTTCGGATTGGGGTTCGTTCTACTTTTACCATCGTGTAACTGTTGTATCCGGTGCAATTACCTCAGAAAGAAAACCAGCGTGAATAAAACTTCTGACCGCAGTCTCTTTTTTTGAAGGCTGAGACTGTGGCCCATTAATTATGGCTCTGGGCTGCTAATGAAATGGATATGAGACCAAATCCCAGCTCTGCCATGCTGGGTCCTTGAGAAGAACCCTTGCTCTCCAGTGCTAGCTTTGGGATAAGGATGCCTGCCTAACATTTTATGTGTTACTTAGAAGGTGATCGTTGTGGTGGATTTTGGATTGTTCCATGAGCCCTGATTTGCTGGACAGGGACAGCGGCGACCTGTGTAAGAAAATGATCCAGGACATGGGGCTCGAATGTAGCACTTGGCAGAAGGTGTAGAAATTCAGGACTGGAGAATGTATCTCTGCTCCAATATGGATGCTCCCTCATGAATTCATTTGAGTCAGACGCTCTTACTTGAAGAGCTGCAAATTGTGCATGGTCGTGCAAATGGGGTCCAAATTGTTATATTAGCACCCTTGGGGGGGGGAAAGGGTGTAAGGGATCACAAGTGGTGCACTTATCTCTTCTGGTATGTGATCATTCTGAATAGTAATGATTGCAAGGGCTCTGAATCCCTGAACAGGAAGGGGGTCTGGGATAACCTGTGGATCAAACATAAATTACAGATGATGTGAGATAGAGAATTGCCAAAGGGCACCCTTGGAGATCAAAGGCCTGGAGAACATATCTCTGCCAGGTTTGAAAACTGACCATGAGTGCAGTCTTAAGAACGACCTTAGGTCAATTGCCCAGTGGGACTTTGAATCGTTTAAAGCGGTTTCATCTCAGCTTTGCCGCGAGTGGATGAAAATTTCTCACAACAGGCTCAGAACCCAAGACGTAGCTGCTGTATCAGGATTTCCCTTGGGTCAGTTGCCCCAGTGGGCCTTGAAGGTGCTGTGAATACATGCATGCCCATTTCATCTCAGCTTTGTCATCGGGGAATGAAAATTGCTCTGGGCATGGGGCCCAAACCTGCCAGAGTCCTCAAGATTGGTGCTTCTCGGAGAACGTGGAAGACCTCAGGGAAATCAGAACACGTCTTTCCCTCGACGTAATGATTCCAGGTGGTGATGATGAAGACGAGTGATGAATCCAAAGGTCTTGAACCCCTGAGTAGACCGAAAGCCCAAGGCAACTGGAGAACGGAAATTGCGGACGTAAATAAAAATTTCCCAGGACGTGGGGTTTGAGCAAATGAAAATTCTATTGGGGTGAGGCACAGATTTGTTCGTTAGACAGAAAGACCGAACGCGGACGCTCCCTCATGCGTCGCGGTGGGTCAGCAGTCCCGTCTGCGGCTTGACCTGGCGCAAACGGTGCACAGGCATTTCATCTTGTCGTCAGAGAATGATTCATGTGTCGTACGTGGGTTTGTGACACATATTATCTTTTGCATGCCTCTGATGTGCCCTTGAGCGACTCGTACTGCCTCTTTGTGCTCGTTGGAAATCAGGAGCTGCGGGCCGGCCTCCCCGCTTGCGCAGTTCGACTGATAAAAGCGTCCCGGTATGAGGGAGTGATTGATCGCCGTGTCCGGAGCACAGAGAGATGGAGGGATGATCGAGCATGGAGCGAAAGGCGAATTTACTCAGACGATTGCGCAAAGCACTATCGCACGGTGTCAGGATATTGCAGCGGATGACAAGCGGCATCGTAAAGGTGTCACATGGTGGAGTGGTCTTATGAAGATTATGCAGAAAAGGATCGCACATTCGTTCTGCGAGAGGACTGCGGGATCAGAGAGAATCTCATTGCCCTCGGGCACGACACCGCGCCGGCTGAGGAGGGCTCTAATGCAAATCCCATGTGACGGGCTCTCGCACTTTGCCTTCTCCCCAAAGCCATTCTATTTCAGACCTGCTTATTTGCATTGTGCCGAGCACACAATGTCCGCGTCCATTCATCAAACTGACATCAACGATGACAATTTCTCAACGGTCTGCCGTCGGAGGAATACGCAAGTGTTTAAACCTCTAGCCGTCATCCATGTGTAGGTAATTACGACGGACAAGAGTTTCAACACGTTTCAGCGTGTTTACTCGAGACTTGCTTCGAGTCAGTCTTGCTTTTCCCGGTCGATCAAGACCTACAAACTGTGATACAAACCGCTGGACTTGATACCTCTGGTTGCAATATTAAGATAAGCTTCAATTCGTACAATAAAGGCCTGTCTGCATCTGGGAAGACAGCTTTTTTTTTTTTTCCTGTCTCTGAAAACCGCGAGCTTTATGAGGCCAGGCTGCCTTTAGGCTGCAATTATTACCGATTTCTTCTGACAGCTCAAGTAACTAACGCAACCTGTAATAGAAGAATTTGTTTTATTTAGCGCAAGAGTGAGTATAATTGACGCAGGTCAGAGTTTTATTTCGTGACATATCTTCTGAGATATTTAAATCGAGCTTGCTGTTCCTTCTGCACGTAACTCTATATTTAGCAGTTTTTCCTCATCCTTTTGATGGAAGGCAGAGCTGATTGCTTTCGAAGTATTGAGTGTTTTTCCCCGTTACCATAACCATGCCCCCTCAGCCTTCTGACTGGTCGCCTCACAGATCCCGTCATGGGTCGTATTACCATCAGAAGATGTTTAAATAAATAACTGTGGACTGCGGTGACCCAGTGGTTAAGGTACTGGACTATGGACCAGAAGGTCCAGGGTTCAAATCCCATCTCTGCCCCAGTTGGGTCCCTGAGCAAGGCCCTTAACCCACAATTGCTTGGATTGTAAGACTGTTTAATTGTAAGTCGCTCTGGATAAGTATAAAATAAATGTAAAACTCCAACCTGTATGGCCACTGATAGGAAATGCATCATAGTGACGTGGAATCATGGAGATGACTAGGACCGGAGCTAGACCCAGCGAGCCACATTTGGCCAAATTCTGCCCGGGCGTTACCTATGATAGGTAACACATGAGCCACGTGTGACACAAAGACCAAATGATGTGATGAACTTTATTGTGGCTGGCAACCAAAGCCAAGTTTTGCACCCACAAGTTTGTAAACTGAGCCATATTGGCCCAGAACTGTGTGATGTCTGGGTGAAGGCCTAGGGCTGATGATATAATTATCTCTTGAACGTGTTAATAGGTTAACCCATTCACTACAGCATCTACAGTACATTACATTCCAGTGTGGTCTTATCTGGAGTGACTTACAGCTTCAGCTTAAGCCGTGCTCGATGGTCCAGCAGGTGTTCAGGTGGCAGATCCAGGATGTGAACTCACACCTTCTCGATTGGCAATCCAGAGGCTGAGACTTGTATGTGCTCCCCATTACCAGGTGATAAAATGTGCATCTTTAGAAATCTCCGCACCACTTGTAGGTGTTACCGCAAAGCGAAAGTTTGTTTTGCCTTCGCTTGCCAGCGCCAGATCTCCGGCCATCTGATTCCTGAAGAATGCCTCCACACTGCAGATGGCTCCTTGTCGGTGCCGCACTCCCTCGATCCGTGGCTAGCAAAGGCTTTTTCGCTGCTGTACGTGTCAATTACGTGAAACCAGGCCTGAAGTTTTGCTGGATAATGGATTGGTGCAGACTCTTGCTGGTGCCAAATCTAAAAGGGAAAAGCTTTGCTTATCGATTTTTCCCTGTCCTTATCAATAACTGTGCATAAATCAACGTAGTACAGCTTTGACTATGCATTAAGCTCTGAGTCATTGTTTTACAGACTGTTCGCATGTGCAACTAACACCAAAACCTTGGCTTACGTAGCTGCAATGACGTTTTCCTGTACTGATCCCGTACGGTCCGGACTGGTTTGGTCAGTGCGGTCTGGCGAGAGCGGTTTGCTGATTTTCTAACTGACAGAACGAAGACATGAAATGTTTCATGCGATATTACGTACAAGATACGATCAAACAGAGCTTGGGGAACAAAGGCTTGACCTTTGCACACTCTGAAAGTGTGTTTGAATGGTATCTATATGGATACTCGAGCACAGGAAGCTTTGGCACACGAGAGCACTTTTGTTTGGCGGGCACAGAGCAGCGTAACGAGCCGCGTCCCGTTCACGATTCAAGCCACATTTCGGGACTTCTAGAACAATTAGAATCCACTAATCCCAAACCAAAGGCTCAGAAATCATCTTGAGATGCAGGCATGAGCGAGCAAAGGGAGGCAGAGACTAGAGTTTAATTTACTGAAATTTTCTGAGGGCAGTTTTGCCTAGTTTGGTTTTGAGTGGAGAACAACGCTCATTGCTTCTAAAAGCAAGCAGGAACGTGCGAGCTTGCTGTTCCAGCTGCACTTACCGCTTAATGTAGCAGTTTTTTTTTTTTTTCTTCCATTTGAGGGATAGCTGAGCTGCTCGCTTTAGAACAGGGAGCTTTTTGTCAAAGTTATTACACCCATCTGCGCTCTGATTGGAAGCCTCACTGCCCCCAGAAGACATTTCAGTTTCAGTTCTGGCCCAGGTTTTGGCGCGTCACTTATATCAAATTAATTTATTCATCTGTTCCTTATGGCTCGGTCGCTCGCAGCGCTGCCTCACAGCAAAAAGGTCCCGGGTTCAACCCCAGGGTGGAGTCTGCATGCCCTCCCTGTGTCTGTATGGGTTTACTCCGGGTACTCCGGTTTCCTCCAACAGTCCAAGACATGCGTGTTAGGTTAACTGGTGTCTCTAAAGTGGCCCTTGGTGTGTTTGCTCTTACGACGGGTTGCCCTCGCACCCAGAGTTGCTGGGTGGGAATCAACCCTGGATTGGGCGGCAGTCCAGCTTTGCTCAGACAAGTCCGTTTTTTTTTCCATGGGTCACATTCTTTGTTAACCAGAGTTATTACAGTTGCCGTTTTGAATTCCTATCATGCTGATGCTTTGACGGTACGCACAGCCCAGCGTTATAAGTGAGTTTTAGAGTAAACAGGTGGCTCGTTGTTGGATGGCGACGAAATGATTGCTTATGGCCATCACCCATATGCTACATACGCTGCGGATAGACGTTAAAAACGCCGGCGTCTCATATAAGAGACGTCTCAGAGGCGGCGTGCGGCGTTTGTGTCGCTGTTGCTCTTGTTGCTCGGGAATGATTTATCTCTGCCTCGTCGTTCTCACATCTGTTTGTGCATCCCCCAGTTGCATTGCTTAGCATAATACAGTGCCGGTGCCTTGTTTGGAATGGATTAAGAGAAAGAGAGAGATTCACATCGACATGCTTGATGTGCCGTTGAAAAAGGAGGAAAAACAATCAGCCGTTTGTTGCCACACTGTCACACCGATAGTCCATCTATCCTGTTTTAGAAATGCATGGCTGCGTCTGTTAAGGGTCTCATCATGCACTGTAATTTGAAGTAGATTGCCTTATGATTTGAAGACACTGCGGCTGCACGAGGAGCCACAAAGAGCTTGATCGTACGGTAATTACAATAATAGAAGCGAGAAACAGGACTGTTGCCCAGGAATAGGAATGTGTGTTGATGGGATATAATTAATTCTACTTTTATCATTGCTGTTTAACAGTTTGGTGCTGTGCGCGGTGCGATCCGCGACCAATTTATCAGCTTCCGACCCTTTAATTAGTGACCGCGGCTTGTTTTACGTTATATACTATGCACAGTTTATGCCTCCGTTCCATCATTTAAGCACAGCGGGTCACCAATGGTTATTTGGGATGTCATTAGACCATTAAGCTCCGTCTAATGACCATCCGATCAACGTCCATTCGCTTCAACGACCTTCTTAACAGTCTTAACAATTACGCTCAAAATACACTGCTCACAAACATTAGGCCGTATTTCATTATGGTTTCCTTTTGAAGTGTCCCCTTATTTTTGTGAGCAGTATATTTTGAGTTATAATAGAGAAAAAAATCTGTCTTTTAACTCCAGACGTTGCAGCCGTAAGCAGCCAGTCAACTCAAAAATAATCATTATTTACGTTATATTTTGATATTTTGTGGACATTTTTTAATTTAATTTATTCATGATAGTGATTTACTTCACATTA
>JAUZST010067535.1:0-22255 GCA_034779995.1 Parotocinclus haroldoi | reverse complement strand
ATATATATGCTATAGCTATTATACTACGAACTGAAAAAGGTGAGGTGCTTGTAATCTTTTTTTTTCTCTCTTTTTGTAGATTAATTACAAGAAAGGTCTTGAAGAAATCCATCAGAAATATTCCCTCCCACCTGATGTCCCAGCTTTTCTCCAGGCCAAGTGCAATGCCTACAACATAAGCGATGTGTGTTAAATTTACAATGGGATTAAATTTAATGTGATGTACTGATTCATCTGATGACCCTTGTAACAATGCTGCTTTTAATTTTTAGAAATATTACAAGATTGGATTGGAGGAGCTTTATTCAAAGGGATATGATTTGAAGAGTGATGCAATCCCAATCCGTGCAGCCAAAGCAGCAAGGCATGCAGTCAGCGATGTATGTGCTCTTCCTTATAACAAAACATTTGATTCAGCTTTACCTAGGTAGAATGGACAGGCAGAATCAAATAAGAAAAACTCTATTCTTTATGCCATTAGGTCCAGTACAAGAAGGAGTATATCAAGAACAGGGGCCACCACGTTGGCTTCCGAAACCTTCAGGATGACCCACTGCTGGTTCACTACATGAATGTGGCTAAGATGCAAAGCAATAAGAACTACACAAAGGACTATCACAAGGCTAAGCTGAAGTACCATACACCAGTTGAAATGCTGAGCGTTGTTCATGCAAAACATGCATCAAATGTCCAGACGTTTGCTGGATACAAACAGCCCATCCATCATTACACCCTGCTCCCTGATTCTGTGAACCTGGAGTTAGCTCGCACCATGAACGTCCTCTCTAGTGATGTAAGATATTCACACAAGCCACCTTTTCACCAAATTAAGATAGACATCTTGACCTTTTTTATATTTTAATCTCTCATGTTTTGTTCTTACCGTTTTTTCTGTTTTAATCACACTCTTCCCCATTTTTTTCTGTTGTTTTTTTTTAAATACAGGATTTTACATTTTAATCCCTCTTTTCGTCAGGTTTATGAGAATCCATAGAACATGTAACAGAATGAGATGTTACAGTTCCATGGGATGATCCCATTCCTACTTCAGGATCAGCCAGTCGTGTCTGTATATGACACCTGACCCAACTGAAAGGCAACGCCACCAGTCTAACCTGTGTGACAGTTGTGGTGGGCTAGCAAATTGCTGCTTACACTACCTTACATTCATGTTTTTACAATGATGTAACCTGGTTCATTGAGAAAACATGAAGAAAATAAAAACGTTCCCTGTACGCAACAGATAGCAAAGTCACAGATCTGGACACAGAACAGGGCAGGGCAGGGGGTGATCTGACCTCCCTTCAAATATAAACCCTACATTAATTGTAATGTGATTGTGCTGTATGTAAAGAAAGGGGAAAAGGGACAAATAAATATTTTGTTAAGCGAAAAGGTCACTTGTTCAGTGGGCTGCCAAAATGCCGATGAAATACAAATGTTTGTAAAATCATCGTAGAAAAATGTGCATTGGAAATTACAGATACCATGTCTAATCATTTGCAAGCAGTACCCGAAACGATGATTGCCATTTTGTATTTTCCAGCCTGTTTGTACACCGCGGCAATAAGAAATAAAAAACTAATAACTAATAATTTATATACAGTGTAAATATACCCAATCGATTGATATAGTGGATAAAGAGGGATTTCAAAGCTTTGTCCAAGCACTTAACTCACACTATTGATACACAATCATAGTACTGTGAATCACACTAAATTAACTTACACACTTAAACTAAATTAACACTTAATTACAGTATTTAGATTTGACATTCTTGAACACTCTCATTTATGTGTAATATTGATTTGAAATTGTCGTTATTTTAGCCATAAAACCCCAACTTTAAAAACATATTGAAATTGACAGGTCTAGTGTTTAATAAATGTCATCTTCTTTGGTACTTTTCTTCATTAGTGCAACTATAAGTCCGACTATGAAAACACCATGAAAGGTGTTGGCTGGATTCCCATCGGCTCACTGGATGTAGAGAAAGCTAAGGCTGCTGGCAAGGCTCTTAATGAGAAGAACTACAGGCAACATCCAGATACTATCAAGTTCACCAGCGTCACAGACAGCCCTGTTATGGAGCAAGCAAAAGTGAATGCACAACAGCTAAGTGATGTGCGTAACACTGTCTTCCCTTAAGTTTCTCACCTAGTTAATGCTAAACATGCTACTTGAACTTTGTAAGACTACTGAGACTGATTTTTTTAATTTGAGTAAAATGCAAATGAACAACTTGAGGTTTCTTTATTTTGCAGAAATTGTACAAAGCCAGTGGAGAGAAGTTCATGCACACCTACCATCTCCCACCAGACTCACCAGGGTTTCTGCAAGCCAAATACAATGCTGTTAACATCAGCAATGTGAGAACATAGACCAGCTTGAATGTGACTGACATATATTTAATATTATACATATTATTCATGGAACATTCGATCTTCTTTGCAGACATACTACACATATGCACACAAGCAGGACCTTATGAAAGGACACCAGATGAAGCAAGATGCTATTCCAGTTGTTGCTGCCAAGGCCTCTAGAGATATTGCCAGTGATGTTAGTAACCCTGGTCATCCATTTACATGGAGGGTTAAGGCATGCATTGTTGATATTTACATGATGCTCTTTTCTACAGTTCAAATACAAGCTTGCGTACCAGAAAGCCCGGGGCCACCATGTTGGCTTCCGTAGTCTTCAGGACGACCCGTTGCTGGTCCACTACATGAACATTGCCAAGATGCAGAGTGAAAGGAACTACAAGAAGGACTACCACAAGTCCAAGCTGAAGTACCACTCCCCTGTCGACATGCTTAGTGTTGCACATGCTAAGCATGCATCCACCGTCCAGACGTACATGGGCTACAAGAAGCCTATCCATCAGTACACACTCATGCCAGATGCCATGCATATTGACCTTGCTCGCAGCATGATGGAAATTCAGAGTGATGTAGGTCTACGTATCATTTCATCTACTTAACTAAAATTAATGTGTTTGATTGTAAGTGTAAGATTATTTTCATTATTATCTCCAATTTCCTCTAGAACGTCTACAAGTCAGAGTACAACAACATCTACAAGGGAGCGGGATGGATTCCGATCGGTTCCCTGGATGTGGAGAAAGCTAAGACAGCCAAATCTGCTCTGGATGAAAAGAAATACAGGACTCACCCAAGCACTTTGAAGTTCAGCAGCTTGACGGACCAAATGAACATGGCTTTAGCCTTGAGTAACACCAAGCAAATGCACCCAGTAAGAACATGCTGATAAATAAGACAATGACAAGTTGAAACGAAAGGTGGTGATCTTTTGTACTGTAACTGTGTGTTCTCTATCATTGTAGTCAGCTTATAAGGCTTCTGGAGAGAAGTTCATGCACACCTACCACTTGCCAGCAGACAGCCCACAGTTTCTACAGGCCAAGTTTAACGCCCAGACTATAAGTGAGGTAAACTGAAATGAGACCTTGACTTTGGACTAGAACTCACCCCCTGTTAACCAGACTGGATATAATCGTTGTACTTTTATAATTTTTTTTACAGGCTCACTACAAATCTCAGTGGCTTGCAGACCTTGCCAAAGGATATGACATGAGAACCGATTCAATTCCTATAGTTGCTGCCAAACAAGGAAGACATATTGCTAGCAACGTAAGTAACTTAATTAGAGTCACCTAAACTAACGTGTCCATCTATTTACGACATTCTATTTATGATGTATTATGATCATGTTCACAGTTCCAGTACAAAAAAGATTTCGAAAAGGCCCGGGGCCACCACGTTGGCTTCCGTAGTCTTCAGGATGATCCGCTGCTGGTGCACTACATGAATGTGGCCAAGCTGCAGAGTGACAGGAACTACAAGAAAGACTACCACAAGGCTAAACTGAAGTTCCACTCCCCTGTGGACATGATGAGTGTTGCACATGCTAAACATGCATCCAAAATTCAGACACATGCAGGCTATAAGAATCTTCTCCATCAATACACCATGCTTCCTGATGCCATGAGCCTGGAGTTGGCTCGTTCTATGAACATCAATAGCAGCGAGGTTAGTCCAAGCTCTCTCCTTAAGGAAACATTTCAATCCTTTGTATAATTTGAAATGTCTACATTATTTTGATCCAGGACTGCTGTGGTGCAGGTTAAGTTACTTAAGTTACTGTCCAGAATGTCTATGGTTAATATCACAGCACTGCCAAGCTGTCATTGTTAGGCCATTGAACAACACCGCTAGCACAACTGCTTGGATTGTAAAACTGTAACATTTGTAAGTAGATCTGAATAAGGGTCTGTGCTAAATGTTGAAAATATAAATGGAAGTCAGTGACCAATATACAGTATAAATACAACAGTGTCTTTTCAAAGTTGTAGCATACAAAATTGAATAGGTTAATACCAAAAAGTGTGACTGACTGAGAATTATTGATCTTTTTCTCTTCTTGCTTATTTGAGGCTCTCATGAGTACTCATTATTTTTATTTTGACATTTTTCACAGGTTGAGTACAAGAGTGATTACAACAGTTCTGTTAAAGGTATTGGATGGGTGCCTATCGGCTCGCTAGCTGTTGAGACTGCAAAGGTTGGCGGAAGCATACAGAGCGAGAAAAAGTACCGCACTCATCCCTCCAAATACACCTTCCAGAAGAACATGGACTCCATGGACCTGGCCTTAGCTTCTGCTAACAATAAGATCATGAATAAGGCAAGTTTGGATTTTATAGATTAATATCCACTTAAATGTCATTATGACTCCAGTTATCCATTTTTTTCAGTAATCTACATATGTGATAGGCATGGCTGTATTCTGCTCACAGTCATTAATCAGTAGTTTATAATTCTCTGTGTTTTCACTTATAGCAAGCATATACTGCTGCCTGGGAGAAAGACAAACTGAAAATTCATGTGATGCCTGATAGCCCCGAAATTCTGCTTGCCAAGGTCAATGCATTAAATATGAGCCAGGTAAGGTGATAGCAGCATGATTAAAGGATTTCATTTAAATAACACAACAAATAATCATGAAATAATGTGCTGTAGCAACATATCTTTCTTTTGCATTTTTTTCAAAGAAACTCTACAAAGCTGGACTTGAAGAACTGTATAAGAAGGGTTATGACCTCAAAGCAGATGCTATTTCAATCGTGGCTGCTAAAACTGGCAGAAATATTGCCAGTAATGTATGTTTATGAGCTCTTTTTTTGAGATGACATAATATGCATTGCATTTTAAATATAAAAATGTTTGTTCTATTGTTCTTGATAATTATTATTAATTGATTCTATCACAGTACAAGTATAAGCTGGATTATGAGAAAGCCCGGGGCCACCACGTTGGCTTCCGTAGTCTTCAGGACGACCCACTACTGGTCCACTACATGAACATTGCCAAGATGCAGAGTGAAAGGAACTACAAGAAGGACTATCACAAGGCTAAACTGAAGTACCATAGCCCAGTTGACATGCTGAGTGTTGTGCAAGCCAAGAATGCATCCAAGGTTCAGACGTACGCAGGCTACAAGAATCTTATCCATCATTACTGCATGCTCCCTGATGCCATGAGCCTGCAGTTAGCTCGCTCAGCAAAACTCAGTTCCAGTGACGTAAGTGAACATTGATTTACAGACTGTTTGCAGAAATACGACGAACTGAAATATTAGCAAGTTTATGCCATAATGTTTCATCTAATAATGATTTCAGGTTGAGTACAAGAGTGATTACAATAGTTACATTAAAGGTACCGGATGGGTACCCATTGGCTCACTGGGAGTGGAGACTGCAAAGGTTGGGGGGCAGATACTGAGTGAATCGAAGTACCGCACTCACCCCTCAAAATACAATTTCCAAAAGAACATGGACTCCATGGACCTGGCTCTGGCTGCAGTCAACAATCAGATCATGAACAAGGTAGCCCATATTTTCAATAATATCGCTGCTTTTGTTTGTTCATGTAAAATATTGTTTGTATTATTCTGTATGTTATTCTGTTTGTTTCCAATTGTAGAAAGCATATACAGATGCATGGGAGAAGGACAAGGTTAAGATCCACATTATGCCTGACAGCCCAGAAATTGTTCTTGCAAAGGCCAATGCTGTAATTATGAGTAAGGTATGTCTTGGGGGTGGGGTCGGAACTGAAACTGAAATCTTGAACACTGAACCGAAAGCGTATTTTGTATTTTGACACGCCTCCCACTCCTCATATCCAGCCCTATGCTACTGACAAGCACTTTAATGTTTTTAACATTGTTTAAAAAGCCCAGAAAATGCTTCACTAGTATGACTGGTTACAGGTCTATGGTAAGAGTCGGTTACTGAAAATTGCAGTTCTTAAGGGCCAAGGTTTAAATCCCAGGTTATGCTTGCAATGTGAAGGTTAAGTGGTTCAATCCAATTCAATTAAATTTTATTTATAGAGCGCTTTTTACAATGTAGTATTGTCTCAAAGCAGCTTTACAGTAATACAATTATCTAAAAGGCCAATCCCAAATTGAGCAAGCCCAGGGCGACAGTGGCAAGAAAAAACTCCCCAAAACGGTAGGAAGAAACCTTGGGAGGAACCAAGACTCAACAGGGGACCCGACCTCCATGGGCGACCTGGATAAAGGCGGCCTTTATACATGGAACCTTTTTTTTTTGGTCTGGGAATTCAGTAGAGATAATTAGATCATCTAAAGAACGACTTAACCAGAGTGACTTCTGATCTTCCAATCCAAGCAGTTGTGGGTTCTTGCCCAGGTTGGTTACGAACCCTGGAACTTCTGGCCGACGGGGCAGTACCATTTAAACCCTGAGCCATTTGGTAATTCGTAGTGTGGGATGCTGTCAGTAGATCCTAAGCTGAGGTGGAGAGAATAATCTAATATCGCCCTGCTCCGTGTTTTCTGAAATGAACCATGGCATGGGAATTATTAATAACCCTTTGTTCAGTCTCACCACGTTGACACTTTTACAAATTAGCGCTTTTCGGTGGCCTGAGAGCTGCTTTGGGGTTGCGATTTTCTCAAGCAGTCTGATGTGTGAAAGTATTCCGGAGGGCAAATCATTAGGAAGAGTGAGAGGCATGGTGTTTAATGACGTCGAACCCGATTAGTCAGTTGTGCATGTCTTGAATGAATGAATGAATGAATGCCTACAAACACGAGCCGCTCACAAAATTAGGGGATGGGAGATATTTCCCGTCGAAGTAACCCCTCGTTTTTGGGAGCAACACAGATGGGTCTGGGTGTCTTGTTGATGAATAGCATGTAGATGGGTTTGCTCAGGTTACTTACGTTTGACCAAGTAGGGAAGTGTGTGTGTGTGTGTGTGTGTGTGTGTGTGTGTGTGTGTGTGTGTGTGTGTGTGTGTGAGAGAGAGCGAGTGGTTGTGATGTATGGATTCATTAATTAAGCGTATTGATTATTGTGCCAGCAACATTGAGTGTGGATTTTTAATTAGTTCATGCTTGGGTGTTTTTGAATTCTTCAGTTCAGTGTGGAACCAGGTGGAACTGAATGCCTTGCAGGAACGAACTGCTCATCATTTTCAAATCCAATAGCAACAACTTTCTTTTTTTTTTTTTGTTGTTTGTTTGTTTTTTAAGAACAAGACACAATAGAAAACGTGCTGTGTGTAGACAGTGCTAATGTACTAGTTCAAAAGTTGGGAACACAAACTGTAGTTAACTTGGATTGAATTTTGTTTTCTAGCACCGGAGATAATTCATGTTTTTCTGGTCATCTGGTTAGTTAATAAACACCGTTTCCTGCCTTTTAAGACCTGCGACACATTCCAAAAGTTAGGATTTAGACAATTTAGAGCAAGTAATGAATTAAAAATTGTGATAATAATCAGGATTTGGTAGAAAAGATCTGAAGTCTAACAACAAAAACGCGAGAAAAGGACTGAGTTTTTAAACCAGTGTTCCTCAAAGTACGACTGGAAGGGATTGACATATTTTTTTCCCCTCTAAAGTGCATAATATCATTAAACGATTCACAATCGGGAGGAATTTCAGTGTATAAACGGTAGGGGTACAAGCCTAAATTGGAGGGTGGGGGTGATCTTTCTCCGCTCCCTCAGACGGCGTTGCATCAAGAACTGTCATAAAAAAGGTATAAAAACTTTCTCTCACACTTGTTGGCAAAAGCTGAGCCTTCTGTGGATGCTGCTTGTGTACCAAATCACAACAACCTGTTTATTCATCTGTTTGAAATCATATTTATTTTTATTTTGTTCAACCTAAATTGTCCCGACCCCACCTTTTTTGGGGAATGTGTTTTATTAACGATTGAACTGAGAAGGTGAACTTCACTTTTTTTTTTCTGTTTTTTAGTTTATCGGTTCATGTCACCTAATGAACGTTCAGAAGAACTTTGAGTTCATAATGTCTGTATCTTGGTTGATGATTTATCCTTAAGGGGATTCTAAGCAGAATGCTCATTTGGATGATTAAGAAAGTCACGCTCCATCAAACTGAAAGTACAACTTTGTCGCTCCCATGGAAACCCACATACAATGGATCCTTTTTTGGTATGTCATTCCTGCACAGCTTGCGATCTCGAAGCTTGGTGGAAGATCTCTGGCTCTCTTGGCAACACTCAGGAATTTGAGGGCAAGTCTCCAAACCCCTCAGGACACTTGGCTGGCCTTTCGCTATGCCCACCCCCTGATCCCTGCCTGGGCTGTGGCCATCTCGTGTAGCTTTTATAAATATTTCACCACGCCGCGATCAAAGCTCGGCGTCGCTCATGTTCTGCATTCACGGCCAAAGTGTAAGTGCTGAAATGATTGGATTTGCTTAGCTGAGCTATCGCTGTCGCTGATTTATCTCATCTCCGATTCAGTGCAAGATTAGCAGAACAGTGGGGAATAGTTTGGGTGTTAGCGTGTTGAACGTATTCATTTATTTGCCTTGGATGGGCGAGGGCTTGGCTGTACAGCGAGTGGGTACAGGAATGTTTGGGGATGTAGGAGTGTTCATGGGTGTTCCTCAGGCATGCACTTCAGTAGCCTTGCTGTGCAGCGGCCTAGGAATGTAATGAAAGTGAGAGGTGAGAGACTAGACCTGTTCTCACCACCAGATCACTTGACCACCTGGATATTTTGTCCTGGGTTCAATGAAATCTGCTTTGTGGAGCTCAAAATCCACCAGCAACAGCAGTTCATTTCGACTGTCCAGAAATGCGGCCCAGCTCCTAGATGCTCTCCGGGGAGGCGGGACTGTCTCACACTAGCCTGCCCTTACTCCTGGTTTCCCATCGATCCCCTGAACTGCTAAGCATTTCAGGATCATTTCACAAGGGGTTTGTCCTCTTTCATGTGGCCTGTGTTCAATATGGTGTTCGGCGGATGCTAATACACCATTTGGCACGAGTTAGCCGCTCTGGAGATCATCTTTTTGTAATCGTTTTCTCCTGCCCTTGACCCTTTCTCAGTGCGTGGCCAGTTCAAAAGGTGCAAAGTCCCAGGTTCTGAGCAGTCCTGCAAAGTAAACCTAAACGGTGAGCTGTTTCTCTAGGCTTGTGCTGTGCCCTGCATCGCAAGTGTTCTGTCCAATATACAGGACAGCAAAAGGTGCAAATAACACACTGATGCATGCGGTTGTACAACACGCACGTGTGTAATGAAGTCCTGTAAATGCACGCAAGTGTAAAAGTGCGTTAAGCACATAACCCAGTGTAAAATGTGCGATAAATACGCAATAAAGATTCCGATTATTTATTGTTATTGTGACGGGTGCAAAGTAAAATGCAAGTCCTTCCGGTGCGGGTGTGAAAATACGAATAAAGACAAATGGGAAAGTCCAAAAGTAAGTGTGTAGAAGCAAAAAATCTTAAATGCAACAAACGCACAGGACAGTGTAAGCGAAATGTCCAAAACAGTACAAAAAATGCATAGAGCTGCACACAATGCAAAATAACATGGCTATGATGGACTGGGGTAGCCTAGGGCTTAAGGTTAACCTCATGTTACTGGTTCTGGACTGTGGACCTAACGCCAATGCTGCCACAGTTGGGTCCTTAACCCTCGGCTGCTTGAATTGGAAGACTGTATGGGTTGCAGGTGGCTCTGGATGAGGGAATCTGTCGTAATGTTGTAAATATAGTTACATTTATGTCATTTAGCAGACACCCTTATCCAGAGCGACCTACAATTAATACAGTTTTTTACAATCCAAGCTGGGTTAAGGGACCTTTTGCTCAGGGACCCACCTGTGGCAGAGGAGGGATTTGGATAGTAAGTCCAGTACCTTAACCGCTAGGCCACCACTGTCCCACTAGTTGTCACCACTCTTGACCAAACAGCCCAGCTGTAAGTGTGGTTTTTGTTGGCCGGAGGTAAACTTTTAAGTCCAGATATTTCACCCTTCTATATCTCTCTACATTCTGGCCTTCTGGAAACATTTTAAATGAATAGTAACTTTCAGTAGCTTGCCTTTAGTTGGTTAGCTTGTCCATGCCAAGTGGTGCATCGCAGACACCATGTGGTCAGAGTTTAATCGTATTATTTGGATGCTTCCCCTTTGCCACCCACCACCTTTAATCACTGCAGAGATACAAAGGCCTTCTTGTTATTTTCACATCCAGTCCAAAATGAAGTGAAGATGTAGTTATGCTTTGAATAGTTCCCTCAACTTCTGATTCAGGTCCATTGTCTTTGGACTTGGGGGGGGGGGTGGACATGCATGACTTCCCTCGGAGATCAATGAACAAGATCATTAATTGTGCCTCCTGAGAAGCTTCAGCACCAAGCATTTGTAGACTTGACCCATCCTGACGGCCTCATCTCTCAGGACAAAACGGCCCCAAACAGAAGTGTGTTATTTGCTGGCCACGCCCATGGCTGCTAATTAGAAAGGGTGCTGGACTGTGGCGTTATCCATTCAGCCCGGCCAGCTGCTGGAGCTTTCACCTGGGACCGCTGAGTGTCCTAACTGCTCCGCTGCCCTGTCTGTTCTGCTGGAAGTCTTGGAAGGAGTGAGAGTGTGAGGACAAGGATGAGTGCACAGTTCAACCCTTTCTTTCCACACTTGCTCGGCCAGACACACTTGCTCATGTTGCTATTGTCCGCACGCAGGGTCCAATCATTACCACGCTTGGTCATTGTAGCTCTCCTTTTGGGAAGAGCTGAAGTGGAAAGGCCAGGGCTGCTATGGGAGGTGGGGACTGTTTTCTCTGCCTCAGCCCTATCAGAGTGCTCGCCCTGTCTTTCGAACTGCTGCATGGCCCGGTGCTAATTACTGTGTTATTTACTGCCCTGGGGTTCCCCGCTCTGCACTGGGCTCCGTGTGCTAATGAGCTGCTTTTTTATAGCAAAATCACTTCCGAACTGAAAACAGGAAGGTTTTCAGTCTGGGCTCTGTGGTTCAGTGGATTCGTCGCCGCACTCCGGTGCGTCCCCCGACGTGAACCGTAAGGGCATCTCCACCTTATTGCTCCATTGTTCCCACTCAGAAAAGTACCGCTGGCTGAATTCCCAGTGGCGCGCGCACACTGCTCTGTGTGCATCATAGTAAATTGTTTATTCGATTCAGTTTTATTTATGTAGCGCTTTATAGAAAGGCAAGTCTAGACCCTAAATGAGCACCCTGAGGCAACCTGTAAAAAGGGAAACGTCTCTGAGCCTTGTGAGGAAGAAGCAGAGTGAGAAATCAGGCACATGTATGGCGTACGAGACTACTGACTCATCCACGATGATGACTGTTTGATACCATTGATACCTTTTGGTTCTCTGCCTCCTCGAGCTCCTCTGTGTTCGTTGTGATTTTCTACAGTGCTGTATTCAAAATGCAAATAAACGGGTCCGAAACAGATTATATTCCTCGCTAAAATGAAGGGAGATTTCAAATGAATATGAAGAGGATCCCATAAGAACTTCTGGATAACCTGATCCTGTCCATGCCCCATCACTGTCGGGGTGTTTAGGCGCTCTTTGGTGACCATACACCCTACTGAACACAATATGGGGGCACTCTGGTCCAGCTTCTTTTTAAATCGCTTCATAATTCATTTTGAAACATCCCCATTTTTGCATTATCTATAAGTCTATAAGGTTTATGAGAGCGCCCAAAATGACTCCAAAAACTCCCCAAAGTCCATTGTGCCGTGCAAGCTCACCCAGACTTGGACCCAAAACATTTGAACCCAATGTAAGCAGAGGCCAGGACGGGGGACAATAGTGCTCTGGCACAGTACAAGTTATGGTGCGAGTTCGCCCTTTAAGACATCGGCTTGGAGAGCTCAGATCTTGGAGGACGGAGGTAATTGGAAATCCATGGAGATGATTCAAAGAGCGAACAAGGTGGGTCTGAAAAGTGAGAGTGACGAGAGGCGAAGGGGGTCCGGCGACATCAGGTTGGCAGCGGACGTACGAGCGAGAGATGAAAAGGCCTGGGAAAGAGGCTAACCTTGACCAGGGTAAAAATGGAGAATTTTGAAGCTGCATCTCTTCTCAGTTGTTTATAGCTATCGTAAGCTAGAATGTGCTGGTGTCCCCTCTCAGGCCCCGCATTGTTAGGCCTGGCTCGACTGTGCTGTCACAGGTTACGCCATGCATCCGGCATTTAAAGAGAGCGGCGAGTCACTTCAGGTGGCATCTCCCGCATGCCCCTATTCCATGACCCCCTCTTGGGGATGGCCCCGAGACGACTGACCCCCTCCGGACGATCACGGCCAGGTGGCTTCTGACAAGCGCTGACAAAAACAGGAGGCATGCCGCTGAACACGGCCATTCCCATCGTGAATTCCTGATTGCTCGCTGATTCAGCGTTTCTGCCCAGGCGTCAAGGCCTGACCCCGGACCTGGCCGGTGATTTAGACAAGATGGGTGCATTAATAATTGGCTGCGAGAGTACGGGGTGATGCATGGCTCAGTTTGCTTTGGGGACGTTTTATGCAGTCTGGCGATCTAGACAGTATGCTTCTAGATGTTTACAGCTATAGGAACGGAGGTACGAGAGAAGATCTAATGTTGATCTGCTGCAGTTTTAAGTAAAACATTTAATAGGAAAGAAGTTCTATCCTGTACGATTTAACAATGTTCTTAAAAGTAAAGCTTATCCTAATGTTTTTGTTTTTCTTTCTAAACTCTCAAACTCCCTATCCACTTTTTGCTTTCCTGATATTTCCCTAATATTCACCGTGTCGCATCTTTAACTTAAAAAAAAAAAATGACAAGTGTGAAGAGGAGTGCAGGAAGCTCGAGTTTGTGTATTTTGTGATCATGAACAGATCAGAAAGCTCTTAGATAACGAGTAAAACGCTTCCATCCAGTCGATGTGAGTCTCATCACCATCTCTTTATAACACCACATTTTCTTTAATATCCATGTTTTTTTTATAATCAGTCTGTTGCTCGTTCTATAGGCTCTTGTGCTCTGCTATGAGCGATCATGAACTGTTCTGCCCGGCAACCGAGCTCTGATTGGTCAGTCTCATTTTTTTAAAATGACATATTGTAAAGAATTTAAAATTATGCAGGTTGACATGAGGTATATCTGGCAAGAGCAGGGAACTTGGAGACTGAGAAACCGTGAGGAGAGCATAAGACATCAACTAATTCTGTGGGAAAGACTTTACTGTACACGTACAGCACTGCTGCTAACATCTCGACATCTGCAACTGTCCATCGATCCACTCACTCTTAATATGAACAAGCGTTATGGGTCGAGTAACTGTTCTAGTCCCGTTTGTCCTTCACCCCATTGCAGGCGTGCATCTCTTCTTACACATCAGTGTGTGTGTTTTGTACATCTGCAGTGGATGACTGCAGGATATTATTTACAGGTTAGAAAGCCTGTAGATCAGCAGCTCCTAGATGGGGAGGGTTGAGAAGATTGAGGCTGGAAAAGAGAGTATCCTACAATGCTCAGAGTGCAGGTGCAGTTCAGCAGAGCAGAAGTGTTTTTCCATCAACATACACCTGCCTTGAGCTATCCAGCTCTCTCTTCATGTCTGGTCTCCAGGGTCAGCAGTGAAAACAGCATCTCCTAATATTTATCAAGCAGCAGTCTGACTGATCTTTCTCCTCTCGCTCTCTCTCTTTCTCTCTCGCTCCGTCTCCTTGCTTTTATATTTTATACTTGGCTAGATAAGGACTCTTAAGAACTTAATCCTCTTGTCCAGTCTCATCCAGAGGAGGATGGGTTCCTCATCAGAGTCCTAGCTCCTCTCAGATTTTCTTCCTTGTGTGTCAGTTTTTTGGACGATGGGCTCCTGGTTGAGTCTTGGTTCCTCCCAAGGTTTCTTCCTTCTTCATTCAGGGAGTTTTTCCTTTCCACCGTCGCCCTAGGCTTGCTCAATTTGGGATTGGCCTTTTAAGAAGATCTAATATTGTAAAGCTGCTTTGAGACAACGCTCCAGTATAAAAAGCGCCATAGAAATTTGACTTGGACTTGCCGCTGTCTTTAACTCGAACCCATTGGACGTTGATTGGTTTTCTTCAGGTATTACTTTAGTTTTGCCTGTATACACTTTTAATCCTGACTTTACTTACATGTGCATGCTGTAAGGTCCTCGTTATAGACCACGACGTAGTCTATAACTTTTGCGCAAAATGGTGTTTCCACGTTTCACGTGAATTGAGATTAATTTTTTCCTCAATTATGAGCTTAGTGTAAAACTAAAGAGTTTAGCCAGATCAGGAAATGGGATGATTTCTTTTTAGATTGCCAAATCTCTGCACACTCGTGATTCAGCTCAGTTCTGAAGGTAGAACTCATTTAATCATCAGAAACACAGCTATTTTGTTCTAGCATTTTCCTGTGAGACAGCATGGTTCTAGGCGTTTGTGCGTTGAAGTAAAAAGCCGTGGCACAGACTGTGACTGCCCTCCAAACAGGCTCTTTCTTCCCACACCGTGTTCTGATTTCGGCTGTGAAAATGTTATCTCCTGTATCATGTGACGGTCAGAGGTGTGGCCGCCTTCATTGGCTCAGACTCTCCTCAAAGCACCATCGCCTGAAGCCCGGTGATAACGTCGGACCAACTCGCCCATTGGTCAGGGCCGCTCGCTTTGCCGCGCTTAGAGGAACGGTGCCTGTGAGCCGGGTAAAGGTGTAAGAACTAAAGCCTGGCCCACATGAGTTTACCTGCCCTGCTGGAGGTGACCTTTTTCCATGCCCAGAATGGCATTTTGTGGTGATCTGAATTCTCCTTATTTCTGAGCAAAGGATCGCAGTGGGTGTTGTGCCCCAAGAGGCCCCGCTGCACACACACACACACACACACACACGCGCACACACACGCGCACACACACACACACACACGCGCATTCTCGGGTACGAATGCGTCGGCATTTAATGTACAGATGAAGAATCTGCCATCATTTTCCGTGGGACGGCTGTTATGGCGGAACTCCACCCCCAACACCCCTCCCCCCCCTTCAGAGGCAGACTTCCCCCTGAGCACATTTACACGGTGTAGGGTTTGGAACGGGGCCATGCCTGTAGGTTGGACATGGCGGACCCTTCCCCAGCTTAATCAGAAGCTGTGCATGCTCAGCCAAGCTGCACCCGCTACCAGGTATTAAGCTCAGAGGAAATGATTTATCTGCCAGTGTTGTCTTTAGCAGGTGGCTCCAAAAAAAAACAAAAAACAAAAAAAAAAGCTCTGCTTTTGGAGATATCGATTGCAGAGCTTATCGATCTGCGCAATATTAAAATATTTTAATTGTTCACACCGTTATTGATCTCGCAAAAAGTAAACACACGATGGCAAAGACGTAGCAATTGGGGAGAGCAAAGGACGTAATTTTTTTGCGTTATACTGCCTTTGGAGTGTTATATGGCACTGTGAGGACCAAATGTCCCCACAAGGACAGAAAGTTCTGACAAATGTGACGTTATGGGGACATTTTGAGAGTCCCAAATAAATATTTGAGTTATTTTAAGGTTAGGTTTAGATGTAGGTGCAGCTTTCGTTATTTGAACCGGCAGTCTGTGTTTGTATTTGTGCGCGTGTGTATGTGTGTGTGTGTGTGTATAGGTACAGACCTTGTCTTTCTATACTTGTGAGGACCAAATGTCCTGACGTTAGTATAATCACAAAAGGCAGGGTAATAGTTCGGAAATGACTGCTGTGCCCCACAAACTGCAGAGGTGAAAAGTACATTACAGCCAAGGCTTTCGAATTCACTACAGGCACTACATTTCCCATAATGCCTCAGCATCTTTCCAAAGCTTTGTTCTGAGCCAGCTTCTTTCCTCGGCAAAAAAAAGCAACTTTCGCATTTTATTAGTTAAAGCAATTAATACAAAAAAAACCTGTTAATTTGTTCTCAGCCATTTTAGAGTAACACCCACGTCAGTGTTAAATTTAGCATTAAATTACATCTATTTAATGTTGTGTCACAGTTGGGTCCCGTGTACCCTGGCTCGGTCGGGGGGCGGTGGGGGTGGGGGGCACCGCTGCCTCATAGCAAGAAGGTCCCGGGTTCGATCCCAGGGCGGGGGGACCTGGGTCCTTTCTGTGTGAAGTCTGCATGTCCTACCCGTGTCTGCGTGGGTTTACTCCTGGTACTCCGGTTTCCTCCCACAGTCCAAAGACGTGCGTGTTAGGTAAGTTGTTGTCTCAAAATTGGCATTGACTTCTGTTTATACATATATGAATAGTCTTGAGATGAACCTGTGTGTAGATATAACCTTGTGTGTGCCGCTGAAATGGCCACTGCTGCCGATGTCGGCGTTAAAGAAGCCAAATAAATGAATAATGCACAGTTGTGTCCCTACGATTGATCGGCAAGCAGAGGGGGGTACAGCTGTGCCCCTGTAAAATCTGTGTGCGCCCCAGTACGAAAAGTAGCCTAGCCACACTCCTGGGTGTTGGTGTAGCGTTAATTAGTCCGTGGAATGAATGGTCATCAGTGAAAAGTCTAGTGAGGGGTGTGTGTGTGTGTGTTATAAATGAGTTTTGTCCGTTGTGTACTCGGATTGTTTTTAGGTCCAGCTGTTCGGTGGGTTTGGCCACCTTGGCAGCCGCTCTGTGCCAGTTGTCAGGAGCCCTGGTCTCTACCCACAGGCCGTGGGAGGGGCAGGTGTGAATTGTCCTACCCACCTGCCAGATGCCGAGAGGGAGAGAAAGAGAGATGCATGGAAGCAGTTGGCATTTAATGGGCGCTCTGACGGACCTCTTATTAAAAAAAACTGACCGGTTTCTAGAGCATCCTGTCTCGTCTCTTAGCAGTTTTGGCTCTGTGTCCTTCCCTCTGCAGCCTCTCGCTGACTCAGTACGGACAGAGCCTCGGAGTTGAGACGCTCAGCATGGCATCTGCGTGACCCAGCTCTGACAGCATGCAGGAATCCCCAGCCCTGCGCATCACAATCAAAACACACAACCCCGAGGTACATCCAGCCTCTCTGTCACAGGGCCAAATCAAACGCCGACTCAGATATGCACACCCACATGAGTACACACACCCACAAGGACAGAGGATTGATCTAGTAGAGTCACTAGTGTGTGGCATTTTAAACGTCCTGGCTTTCAAAACTGTAGTGAAATCATTGGAGCCGCTGTTTGAAGACCTTGTTCTCTCTCACACAGCATGCTGCTTCAGTAAACGAACTGCAGATGCAACACCACTCACTAGAACCGACAGTCAGTCACGTGTACAAGTCTCAAGTCACCGCGGTAGCATTCAAGTAACTCAAGCCCCTGCTACAGATCAAGCAAGTCTCAAGTCAAGTCATACGACTTTGTGATGTTCTAACTCCGGTTTCCACGTTTAAATCGGTCAAAAGACAGTGGTGATGAAGAGTCGGGGTTTGAACCGATGCCAGATCGAACACATTTCACGATCGTTGTCTTTCTTGCTAAAGCAAGTTGTGTTAAGAGAGACGCGTGTCCCTTTCTTTGTGAGTTTCCTAGAGTTGAATGAAGTCTGTGGCCGTGCTGGGTGCACCCCTGATTTTTGTTCCTCACGACTTTCACATCTCTGTATTTAACAAGGAAAAAGAATTCATTGCAACCATAATGATTTAATCCAAACGTCGCTAGAAAAGATTTTACTTTGCTGTTTGCAACGGCCCACTGTCTGAAAGCAGCTTAACAGTTTTCTTCGAATATCTTTAGTAGCTCCAGTCCTCATCAGTTGAGCAAACTCCGTAATCATTACAAGGAAGAAACCTTGGGATGAGCAAGACGCCAAAAAGGAACCAACCTGCTTGGGCCGGTCAGGTGACATTCTGTATGTAAGAACTAAACTGAGTTCCCCAATTAGTACGTTTATTGCGATAGTTATAATAAATAAACAGAAGGAGAGAAAGCTTATACGTTACGAGCTTCTGGGTTACGGGGTTGTGATGGGTTGCCAGGTTTGCTGGCACTGAAAGAGA
This sequence comes from Parotocinclus haroldoi, assembly GCA_034779995.1. Lineage (NCBI taxonomy): Eukaryota > Metazoa > Chordata > Actinopteri > Siluriformes > Loricariidae > Parotocinclus > Parotocinclus haroldoi. The sequence goes on along the minus strand of JAUZST010067535.1, from coordinate 3,942 downwards.
AATCACCCAGACATCTCAGTCCTTAAAAATCTAATTGAAAAGGTTGTGTTAATCTGTCTTATTTGCATTTATTTTATCTCTTTGGCTCAAGTCATGAAAAACACGTCAACGTTGAGTTTTATTTTAGTCAAGCAGATATTTTTAGTCTTGTGACTTGAGCGTCTTCCCCGATCTCTACAAATTACAAATGCAGGCTCAGATTCTGGGTTATGGACAAAGTTTTTGTTTTTAGATCGATGTATTTTTAGTACCATGGGAGAATTTTGGACCTTAATAAGCAACTATAAACCCTAAACTTGTTTCTAAGGAAAGTACCGGAAATGTAAACAAACTAATGTTTACATGGCTGATAATTCTTCCACGTAAATAACGATGCAAAGCTAAATCTCGTCCTTCTGTATCCTATTCTTATTGAGGAGTAAACAGGTGTCCATGAACAGGTTCTAATCTGTGTTGATGGACTGAAAGTCTGCGGCCGAAACATGGTCACTGGTTTACGTTTAGTTATTTACGTTTATCCGTGTCTTATACATAGCAACTTACACCTGATACAGTCACAATGCAAGCAATTGTGGGTTACCTCGTACCCTTTGAGATGCGAGTGTGGTCGTCTGGATCTTCAACTTAAGGTTTAAGGAAGATTAAAGGCTCTCTCCTGACCTGGCACCCAGGTGGTATGTCTGAGTCACTGACTATCTAAAAACTCACCCCTTCACTCAGCATTTTAGCGAAGACTGAAGTTACACGTGTTAAAAAAAAAAAATACAAAAAACATACAAAAGTATTCATGTTTAAACGATGTGGAGACATGGTGGCTTAGTGGTACTGGTCTGTGGACAAGTAGGTCCAGGGTTCGAAAAGCCCTTAACCCACAACTGCTTGGACTGTAAGATTATCAGATCAGTTGTGAGTCACTCTGGATAGGGTCTGCTAAATAATTTATATTAAAAGGTCAGTGATGATATAATAAATAATAATAATAATAATAATAAATGAGAAACTTGTTAGAAAAGGTGATGTGATGATATTCGTATCATCGAGGAGATCCCCTTAGCTTCTTAGGTTCTGCCCAACAGTGGCAGTTTGGTAGAGGAGGGATTTGAACCTGGCACCTTCTGGTCCATAGACCTTAACCGCTACGCCTTGACATCCCACGATGCTACAGTGGTGTTAAACAAATGGTATGACCTTCTTAGATAATATATCCGAATACAGAATGTCATTTATTTCTAGCGCTGAACCGGCTGGCTCAGTCCCAAATAGCTTTTTATCAGACCCAGCACACAATCCGTACAGTAGGTAACCGTTACCTCTAGTTCCCCTAGAGGGGGAACAGGATATTGTTTGAGGTGGGGTCTGCGTTATTTCAACAACTGGGTTTAATCTCTTTCCAAGCGTTCCTTTTTTATTATCATTACAAATACAAAAACTGTCAATGCGCAAAATGACTGTAACCATTTTTTTCCGATGGATCCTCCGGGTGGCCAGTGAACACCCCAGCCCATCTGTGGACACACCCCTGTGTCAGTCCTGAAAACACACGCATTAATGCAAGTTTTGGTTGCCACCAGTAGAAAACATGAACAAAGGGATTTTGTATCCCTTTGAAACCTGGCTAACTCTAAAGCTATTTGAGCTTCTTTATCTTTAGTTTTCAGTTCATGGTGCATTTAGGGAGTGTGTGTGTGTGTGTGTGTGTGTGTGTGTGTGTCCTTATGTATTGGGGGTGTGCATATGTGTAATGTAAAATGCCTTCAGGGTATTGAAAGGCAGAGCTTGATGATATGATATGTTAATAAAATGTGTCAAGATGTCTAGATCCCATTCTCTTTCTATAAACAAACTCGAGACATGAACCGAGCTAATTAGCGGGGCCATCTGCTCGCTTGAACAAAGTTAGTGATATTTTACCAGCGAAACTGTAAAAAGACGAGCTCGCTTTTGCCCGGCAGATGACAAGTGTTACATGGCACAATTCGGTTTCCTCCGTCTGCTCGCCCCTTCTAGATTGTCAGCCCGTTCGCTTTTGACTGGGTGCCGCTTTTCTGTTTCATAAGCGTAATGAGGAAATGTGTTGGCACGCGAACGCAGCGACGCAGCTGTAATTGTTCGCCGGTTGCCACGCTTTTCTTAATCGCTCCTTCTTCTGTAGCGTTTAAAGAGGTGGGCGCTTGGCTATTTGTTTGTTTTGCTAGCCGATTTTGGTCGGGAAACGGGAGAGGAGCGCAGGGCATATGAAGCCTGAGCCGCGGTATTCCCTGAACAGCATCACGCAAAGCTGTTAGCAGCAATTTACTGATAGTACACTGATTGCAGCGGGCCAGGCCCAAGCTATTGTGCATGCTAAGCAGTGTGCCAGCGAGCTCGGGGCCGAGGGGGGAGTCGAGCTGAAGGCTCCATCTGCTCTTTCTGCTTGCCTGCACTGATGGAAGACTACGCTAATCTGGTTACTTGTCAGGACAGGTTAGTGAAAGCAGGCAAGCGGCGGCGGCTGGGGCTAAACCGGTTGGCTGACGCCGACGGCGTGGTTCTCGCCCCCATGCGTTGCAGGCGTGCAGTTGGCACGGGCTCGCCGTAATCAGCAGCGAGACAGAGTCTCACGCCGAGGAGCGGGAGCGGGCGACGCCCACACCCCAAATCAGCCGCCTTTCTCTTACACACAGCCTCCAAAGATGGAGGTCAGAAAAGAAAATGCAGACTCGTACGTTTATTTAGGTTTAGGTACACGGTGTTCTTCTGAAGCTCGGCAGCTTTCATGTCACCCGACTCATTTAAATGTGAAAGTATTACATTTAAAACCATGCGCTTTATAATGAAAAAAGTCTTTTTATGCTTAAGCTCTCAGGAAAACGTCCGGTTTATATGATTTTTTTTGTTTTTTCTCCATTTTAATTACGATAATTTTTTTTTTTTTAAGCGTCTCTGTGTGCAAGTAAAATTGATTTATATATTGTATTTATATTATTTTAACAGAAATTGACCCAAAGGGCTGTACATAAAATCACATTAAGACAATTAACAATCCACACACACACACACTACAGTATCCATATAAATAATGCTTCATATTTATGCCACTAAACTATTTGAAATAAATGCTGGTTAGTGTTTACAGCAGCTCAGGTGGATGGAAGGTTAGTGGCAGCTTCTGAAGGTTTGGATCATTTTACCTACGGGTAGCGTACCCGCCCCAAAACACCGCCCAGGATATACAAGGCAATACATGATGCTGTGCTTCGATGGGATCTATTACATTCCATATTCTTTATATGAAAGCATTACTTTATATAGATCATGCGCTCTCATGTGGATTTAGTTTCCATACTCACCAGGTAGTGTGTCTGAATAAACAGGATGCATTAAACAGTACACAAAAAGTGCAATAGCAACCAAAGCATGGGATAGAATAAATAGATAAATAGGATAGAACCGGAAAAAGAATAGAAATCCTTTTCCAAATGGCGACGAAATAAAAAGGGCTGAGTTTAAAAGTCTTCAGGTGCAAAAGTCTTAGGCCACCGTTGGATATGTTGACTTTAGCAACGTTATAATGATAAAATGTAACACATTGTTGATAATTTGAACCCGATATGGAATCCAAAAAGATCATTCCTGATCAGGCTTCTTCAGACTGCAGAAGGGTCTAGGTGGCATCCTGATGAAGCTGCCAGATGCTGCTATTGATCAGGTGTAAGGGGAGGAAGCACTAGATACTCTTATAAATCGACTGAGGAAATACTGTGTAAGTGGTCATGTGTAACTCCCTCCATCATTTAGTTATTAGGAGTCGATGGACCTTCAATAACTTACATTTACATTTTCCAGCATTTAGCAGACGCCCTTATCCAGAGCCACTTAATTTATACAGCCTTACAATCCGAGCAATTGTGGGTTAAGGGTCTTGCTCAAGGACCCAACTGTGGCAGCTTGGCAGAGGTGGGA
>JAUZST010067524.1:0-19552 GCA_034779995.1 Parotocinclus haroldoi | reverse complement strand
ATTATTTCCAGTGCATTTTTGGAACATGACTGTAAGATTGGGCATTGATGTTGGACAATATCCAGTGGTTCAAAGATGGCATTTCAGATTATCTTGCAAGTATCTAGTGGAGGTAAGGGCTGTGTTCTCCTGCAAACCTGTCACAAATGGCATTATGCCTGCGTCTGCGTTTTAGCACTACAGGGCAGACCAGAAATTTGACAAACAAGTTTATTGGGCAGGAGGAAAGTGCTATACTGTGAGGCACTCTTTTTCTTTGGAGATTCCATGCTTCATAGTATAAACTTGTATCAGTGGGTGTAAAAGAAATATCCAAGATGAGTGTGATATAAAGCTAGTGAACGTGAAACTCTGGTGTTATTAAAATCAAGTGTCCCAAACTATCATTATCTAAACCTGACATTATTTTGTTTGAGAAAATAGCTGCATGACATATAGTAACACTATAATTGCCATACCTGATAAAGACGAGTAAAAAAGCTAATAGGAAATCCATTTGATTGTAAATGAGCTAAATCTCACACTAAGAATGTATAAAACATTAAATTAACCTATATGTGAAACAATTATTTGTACCACTACAAATTCTCAAAACCAAAAAAAATACTGAAGCATTTTCTGTATATATATATATATATATATATATACAACTTCCCTCCTGAACATGCCTGAATCTACAATAATTAATATCTAATAAAAAATATCTAATTAAAAGTTCGGAAAAGGGTCATAGTTTTTTGCCCAAAACAAAAATCAGAAAGATGGCAAGAAAGGCAAACATTCCAAAGGTTTCACCCAGTCTCCAAGACTGCCTTGAGTCCTTCAGATTATACCACCAGATTACTCATATTTAACATATTTTTCTATGTATGACCGCAAACAGTTGAAAACTACAAAGAGTGCCTGAAGTTAAATGCTAATGCTAAATAAATTTCTTGGAACAAGCATTCGAGATGGTTTTGGCGTTAAAAGAAGCATAACTATTCTGAAGAGAAACTGTTGCCCACTATTAAGTATGGTAGAGGGTATTTTTCTTCCAAAGGCATTGGGAACTTTGTTAGGGAAGATGGCATCATGGACCACAAGGATGATTTAATTCAAAATCTGTTTTCCTCTTTAAAGTAACTCAAAATTGGTTCAGATCAACACAAAGTTATTTAACTGAACACCAAAAATCTGACTTTTACCATGGCCATCTCAGTCCCCTGATCTAAACCACGCAGTGCCTGTAGATGAGAGAGGACCTAGGGCCCTGGACAGTCTGTAGAGATTCTATACAGGGAATTGTATACCGAAACCTTATAAAATGTTCTAGGATAACACTAAGTGCTGTTCTATTGGCAAGGAAGGTACAACATATTAAAATCGCCAGTGCCAGTAGCTGTGGGACATGATGTTCTGTTAAAAATAATTCTTTATTGATTATTTATTTTGCTCATACTAAATACACATAATTTAAAGGTTGGATTCTCTGATTTTTCCAGTATGAGATTAAGCTAATTCACCATACATGAATTTCTTATAACCCCTTTTACTCCTCTAATCTTCATAGGGGTGTGAATAAATTGTGCAAGATACTGTGTGTATATATGCTTAACTTGGATCCAATTAGTTATGCAGACATTTGTGGAAATGTGCCTTGTGAAACTGGAGATCTCTGCCAACACGGCAGAATGACACAGCTGTAAGAGTTCTCACTTATCAAGTACAGTGAGTCATGTGCTGCACTTTAAAGGTCAGCTAAAAACATTGAATTTAGATCAATTCCATTCCAATAAAATACGGTTGTAATTACAAAATGGAAAATGGAAACGGGTCATGAATGATTCAACAGGGAATAAACAACAGTATCTTGTTGCAACTAGAGTCGATCTATATTTAACTTCAATGATAAAACAGACAAAGATTAAATACCTCTTAAAAACAACAGTATCAATGGAATTATATTATAGAATTATATCTGCTTGTAAGCAAACATACTGCATTTACTTAGAACGTACCTTGGGTCTGTTAACTGGTTTGTACTGTTCAAGTTCGCTTTGATCACTGTTGTCACTAAGAGCTGCATCTTCTCCCAGTCCGCTGTCCTCTGTATCTGAGCTATTGCTATGTGATCCAAATCTTCTCTCATCCCTCTGCACTAGAGTTTTTGCCTTCCCTCCACAGAGGCGCCTTCTAGTAGGAGACTCATTGCCCAAGGACTTTCTTGACTCCATGGATACCATTTGGTTGGTTTGGATCTTCTCCTTAATAGAGCTCACCAAATCAGGACTGTACTCACTACATTTTGGTGTTATAGCTTTGCTTACTGTAGTTGTCTTAATCTTAGTTTCTCCATTATCTTCATCATTGATGGTGACTACATGAGGAGTGACCAATAGTCTGACATTACTTCTCTCCTTTTCCTTCTCCTTCTCTTCCTCAATAATAGAGTCCGGCAGCCAACCTGAGGGAATGGTGTCTTGCTTGTCTGTGTGGTTAGTGGCCCAGCTTTGCCAACTCTTTGCCAGACTGGTCACCGTGGCAGCCACCTTGATCTTCCTCACAGTTCTGCTGAAAGACTGACGCTCTTCATTGATGGTTGTACTCATGGTTAATCCAGTGCTGTTGCTGGCGTTCAGCAGGAACTGAGCTTTCAACCTCTGGGGTAAGGGATCTGTATAGATCACTGGAACACAGGGGTTTAATATAACACAAGAGGAAACACACCCAGAGGTGGGAGGTGTGGCATTCCATGTATGTACATAACAGCCCTCAATATAGCACTGGAATTTTCTTGAACAGGGGCAATGGAACAGGTGGTCATGTTAAATCATCACAACCAATTAGTCCCACTCTTGTTTATTTCTTATTTTATTTCTTATTTTTCAATATTACAGTTTATAAAGGACACAATCAGAAAGCACAGGAAACCTGTACACTGTATTAAAAATATTCTTATAAAATATACTTCCACTACACTTACACTTGAGCAACAGCAGCGTCTGACAGCTTCATCTGGATTCCAAATTGACTTTTACAGTCCAAAGAAGCTTGATCAAGAATTATCTTTTTTGAAAAGGTAGCAACCAAAAAAAAACACTTTTTCAGAAGGGATACGGGATGAAAAGATATCTAAAAGCTCACAAAGCTTAGATTTAAGAGAAATGGAAAAAAGACTTAAGGAGTGATAAATCAAATTGATTTTAAAAAATTATATTACATTTTCAGGTCATAATATGTTAAATAGGGTCATCATGCCATAATAACAAATAACATATTTAATGGTGGCCTAATACTTTGCACTTTGCACAGTACTGCATATGTACACAGTTTAATTTTAAATAGTCACGTTCTGTATGGTCCTATGTATAGCCAGTTAATGTTTTGTGCAGCTTGACAGCACTCTGTGTGATATTCTATTTTTTGTCATTTGGCTGTTGCTGTGTCCATGTGTCAGCTTCTGCTGAATGATATACAGGCCTGTTCTGGATGTAAGAGCCTCGCTATTTTAAGGACAAGAGTCGTGCTGAATAAATCTGAGATAAGCCAAGGCCTTACATCAAGCCTATTTTATTTACACCACTGAAGTGATAATACAATGATTCCAACATATATTTTGTGAGGTTTGAACACTTCAAGGCAAAAATAAGCTTTAAGACTACTGAGTGCCATGACAACATAGCAAGTGTGTTTTCGATATATTCTATTTTATTTTTACATATTTACTTATTTAAGACCATTGTAATGATTTTGGTAAAAAGATTACACCATTGCATAACAGTATAATATTATTGACCACATCTAAAATTATGTGTTCTATAAAAAAGGGAAATCGTATCTTTTCATATACAGTGGTGTTTGAAAATAGAGATATTTAAGGCAATGGGGCTGTTACTAAGAATCAATATTCTCTACCAACAGAAATAAAGATGTGTGACATCCAGGTGTTAATGAAAGTCGAGCATCCCATTATAGTTTCTGTTTCTTGAGTATTGATTATAAATTTGTAAAATGAAGCTAATGATGTTAATATTATCAGTCAGTAATATAAACCATGAGCTATACAGCACAGCTTCACTCGGTTAAGAGTCGGACAGATTCATGAATGAACCTCTTTCGTAAATATGACCTAAAACATTGTCAAAGTTTCAAAAGTAGATTGAGTCCAGTTAAAAAACGAGAGACAAAGATTCCCCATGAGAGGAATGATCCAATATAACATATTTGTTAGTGGCAAAGCTTTGTGAATTTTGCAGTTAACTTGAAGGTGAAATTAGAGTCAGGTGAGAGTGAGATCCCTACTGTGTTTGAAGACACTTTTGTTAATATTTTTTGAATAAATAAATGGCCAAGTTGTAATATTTTTCTATTACTTGTTTAAATGGGTTCCTAGTATCTACTTGTAGGACCTGTGTGAAAGCCAGATGATGTTTTAGGTCATATTTGTGGACAAATATAGACCATTCTAAAGAGATTACAAACTTTTAAGTCCCACTTAAGCATGCCTTTCTCTTAGATACCTTTTTTAGCTCCTTCAGCCTGTGTAGTGTAGAGACAGAAATAAACGTATTGTCATTCCGGATGCCATTCCAGTCCTTCCTTTGCACTTCTTTGTGGTGACTCAGACATGGAGGAGTGTTCTGAGGACGCAAAGTGTTACTTACATCATTGCTAACATTTATCAGTCGGATACACTCAGAAATGGGCTGGCCAATGCTGAATTTAGTTCACATTTCTATGTCTGTTTCACACTGAGATATACATCTTGATATATGTCTCGGATTGATGTCAATAGAACATGGATTTAAACAGTTGACAACAGCTTATTATATTAAGAGTTTGGATACATTCAACCTAGGGGACAAATTAACTAAAAAGTCTGAGAATATATAATTTAATCTCACCATGTGTGTTTACATCAACACTAATAAATACAGTGATTTGTATATCTGAATGTCTGAGTTGTAAAATAAGTAGTTATTCGGTTAATCACTCACTGAGGTCTAAACAAAATAAAATTCAGCCAGTCCAGCCAGTAGTGAATCTGCAAATGTGGTCTGTGTGATGTGTTTTTATATTTTGGCACTGAGCAAAACTGATGTGCATATAGTATACATATATTGAAATACTGGTTTCTGTGGCAAAAAGTAGTTGATGTACATTTTTAAATAAATACAAGACTTTTGCTTAAATACATTTTAAGCAATTAAATACATTAAATACATTAAATACATTTCTTAAGATGTTTTACTGTATGATCAAATGATCAAACACCAATTCCAAATAATTGGAGATTCAGAGAATCTTTGCAAGTAAGCGGCAAGTCCGAAAACCAACATTGAATGCCCATGACCTTCGACCCCTCAGGCAGCACTGCATTGAAACCAACATCATTCTGTAACTGATATTACCACATGAACTCAGGAACAGTTCAGAAAACCATTGTCAGTGATCACAGTTCATCTCTTCATCTACAAGTGCAAGTTAAAACTCTACCATGCAAAGTGGAAGCCATATATAAACAACAGCCAGTTGGAATCTCTGGACCTGAGCTCATCTGAGATGGACTGACACAAAGTGGAAAAGTGTCCTGTGGTCTGACATGTCCACATTTAAAAAAAAGGACTGTCAGGATTATTAAATGGTAAGGCATGGGTAACTTGACCATCTGTGAAAGCACCAATATTGCTGTATGGTGCATACAGGTTTTGCTGCCATTCAAGTAACGTATTTTTCAGGGATCTCCCTGCTTATTTTAGCCACCCACTTTCTGCACGTGTTACAACAACGCAGTGTGTGGGTACTAGACTGGCCTGCCTGCAGTCCAGACCTGCAAAATGAATGGCAAAATATGACAACAGAGACCCCAGACTGTTGAGCAGTTGAAGTTGCACATCAAGCGAATATTGGAAAGATTTCCACATAGAAATCTTCAACAATTTGTGTCCTCAGTTCCTAAACATTTATTGAGTGTTCAAAGAAAAGGTGATGTAACACAGTGGTAAACATGCCCCTGTCCCAACTTCTTTGGATTGTGCTGCAGGCATCACATTCAAACTGAGTGAATATTTCCAAAAACAACCAAGTTTATCCATTTGAACATTCAATATCTTGTCTTTGTAGTGTATTCAATTTAGTGTAAGTTGAAAAGGATTATCAAATAGTATTATGTTTATTTATGGTTTACACAATGTCTCAACTTCACTGGAATTAGGGTTGCAGATTTAAAAAAAATAAATGAACAGAAATACAGTTACTTTAATTTGCGTAATCACATAAACCCTGTCATGTTTCACCAAACTTTGCCAGCCTTGTTTTTTTAAATATGTTTTTTGGCATCTTTTTTCTTACCATAACCTCTCAGCAAATGTTCATGAATAATGCACTAATCAACACTGAGTTGTGCTATGATGTAACCACTGTGTGACAGTTGGACAGCTTGTCACCGACAGAAGCACATGCCCCTGCTAACTAACTTTAACATACTGGCAAATATAATAATAGAGATTAATATAGCATATAAGGCAACTACTTTTCATACACTCCTTGTTGACCCCAAGCTCTGAGCTGGTATGCGGCTCCTGTGACAAATACATTTTCTGTCTAGTGAGATTATGCCATCACAGGGAAACCAAACCTAATGTGTATTTTTTGGTAATATAGGTGATGACATACGGTACCATCTTACATAATACACTCACTGACAAAAAATACAACTCACCAAGAAGGAATTTATCAACTTTATATGTGGTATTGTAATGATATTCAAATGATTAGAATATTAGAGTGAAAGGGTACATAAAGGATACATTTGGGAAAACTGTACAATTGAAAGAAGGCTCCACTACCCTGTTAGGTCATGCCTAGTCTGGACACAAGATGATTTATGGGCATTGGAGGCACTCACTCACCACAATGATTCCATACTCAAATACTACCATCATCAGATCTCAAACAGAACCTGGATTTCGTTACTAAAGATGATACTGTTCCATCCATTTCAGTCCACATTTATCATTTGTGAAATCTAACTAACCATCTAATGGTGCCATGACACCACATTTTCTCCTAAAAGATTGCCTGGAAATGGTTCGGACAGAGACTCATGTATGTAGTGAAGGTGTCACCTATATCTGTATGGTGGACAACAAAATTATTTGTGCTTCATGTGCTGGTCAGTGGATCCTCTGACATCCTACATCCTACTTCTACCACCCCTCTTTCTCTTGTTCGAGATCTGATGATGGTGGGGTTAAGTATAGCAGCCTTGGGGAGAGCAAGGGCCGTACAGGTTTCCCCAATACATTTTTACTAATATTATATTGTAATTATATTGTAATATTGTAATCCTTTATATACATACAACATATATCATCGTTATATTGGTAAGTTTCATTCGATTCCAACAATTCCTCCTTGGTGAGTTTTTTTCGGTCAATGAGTGTAATGTAATTCTAAGATGATACCGGATGTCATCACATATATTACCAAACCAAAATAAATATTAGGTATAATAAATATTGCCCTGCCCTGACAAATTTTGTTCTTTTCTTAGACCTAATCTCATTTTGTGTGAAAATGCTATGTATGAGCTAGGACTGGTATTAAAATGCTATTCTATAAATTCTATATACTGATTATGCGAAGTAGGCGGGGAGTGCAGTTCATACATGTTTTCAGCAGGCCACCAGGACTAATATAAGATCAGAGTCACAGCAACCAACGGTATTCATTTGCAGTCCTCCCAGATTCCATTAAATGGGCACCCTGACCTACAAATGTCTGTCCTTGAACTAAAATCACAATGCAGTATTTTTACCCCGTGTTGTCAATGGCTTCGGTATGAGAAGCTTTGTGAGTTGACACTGCAATAGCCTACCGACCTTTCTTTTCCTGCTTAAAATCGGATTGAATCAATTAACAGGCATGAGTCATGTTCTACATTTGGTGCTCTGTATGGAGGTGATCTTGCGGCCAATATAGACAAACTTGCATATATAGGCCATTCTGTGCCATTTAAAAACCATCTGCATATGTGGGCCAGTTTAAAATCCTACTTAAAATTGGACTGAATACGTCAATCAACAAACATGAGTCATGCTCTACATTTGGTGCTCTGTACAGAGGTGATCCCATGGCTCATATAGGCAAAATAACTAGTGACAAAAACTTCATGACCTTCTTTTACAATATTGTCACTAGCCGCAAATTAAAAAACTTAGGAATGAGACATGGCTCGATAATGATGGCTAAATGAACATAATATTATGATTATTATGACGTGAGACACACATAATAGTATTGGCATTATAGAGGGCAACATAAACTGTTCAAGCAAATTGTAAAGCATAATGTCAATAGAGATATTATATCAGATATCAGCTTACACAAGAAAACACACACAGCCACTTAATACACACACACACACATATACAAACTCATACACAAGCCACAGATATAAAACAACCTATATCATTATATTATAATATTGTAATATGGAAAATAAGTGTAGTCAAATATACATTATATTAATTAACATGAGCTTAGGTATGGTCTTATATAGATATAACAGACAAACAGTTTTTTTTCTTTCTCGATGCAAGCGTGCCATCATTTGGATTGAGCATGTTAGTCTAGCCATACAAGCTAATATGAGGTCAGTCAGTTGATCTCGGCTTCTACTATGAATAATATTGTTAGCTCACAAACAGCTGTGGACATAGAAAATACTACACAGCATCAAACACCGAGCAGCAGGTTAGCTCTGAGTCAGTGACCTTCGCATAAATAGAACTCACAGACTGACCTACACACACTGGCATGCTACCATAAACACCATGTTATCATTATGATGTCATGTTATCTTTCTTCCTATGTTCAAGATAGAGCATTTTCCATTACATTTAACCATCCATCTGTTTTGCATAGGGGTGCCAGTGCATATAAAAGACACTACACTACTGTCTGGTTTCCTGTATTTATATAGTGATGCAATAATATATTACCACTCTTTATAACTTAGCATTATATCTGAAGGAAATGATCAATACAATAATTGGGGTCAGGTCACAAAAAAGTTAAAGTACAGATCTAAACATGCAACATTTATGATGAAATATTGATGGAAAAAATGATGACCCCTAAATATTTCATCCAGTTATAGAAGATATATGGTGGCTGTCCCCAGCGTTCTGCAGTAAAACAGTCTCTATTCTTATACAGTATAAAATACTAGGAAGAAATGTAAAATAAGTATAATGTTATTGCCCAGCAGTCCTGTTGTTGCTGAACTGTAACAGTTAATATTTATATTTCAGTGTAAGGGGTCTGGTCCAGTTACTAAATCATGATCAGATGGTCCAAGCAAGGGGATGACAGCCGGCAAAGGTTCTTTGCCAGCATCAGGTTGGAATGCAATAGTACAACTTGGCAAAGGGCGATATAACAAAAGGATATGGTTATGTGAGCAAGCCAGTGAGGCAGCAATCAACAACCCAGCCTACCAATATACTCTATGACAATGGATCCCCAGAACTGTCTAAAAGAATATCTGTTAACATATTGCCTAAAAAGTCCTGAGCCCAGTTTCCTGAGCCTGTACCTGGTTGCCAAACATTGACATAAAAAATCTTTTATAGCTGATTATGCTATGGTAGCTTCTTTATTCTGGGTACTGATAATGAACCTGAATCCTATGATCAAATTGAACACGATAGACAAAGTGGAACTTAAAATTAATTTAGGTACTTTACACTTCTAATGAGAATTTACTCAAATGTAGAGTTATTAAAAGCAAGTGGCGTTTTTATTAAAGTATATTGATACTGTATACCTGGAACGCGAGCATAAAAGAGGCAGAACGAAATGCAGCGTACAGAGACAAATACTGGCGTTTATTCAATAAGCAAGATGCGAAAAACAGCGTCAAAATACAATCCAGGGTCATACACAAAAGGCAGTACGGAATAGGCGAACGTTACCTGAAGGGATGGGACGGAATCGGCAGGCAGAATAAAAAGTCAGATACACGGTAAGTCAGCGGTAATAATGATCACGAAGATAACGCTTAGAAACGAAGTGAAGACTACGAGACGAGCGGTGAAGTGAGGTGACGGGAGTGAATATATGTGTGAGGACTAATGAGGAACAGGTGAGCGTGATTAGAAGAATGGTGATGAGGAGCACGTGATATGCCCCCCTCCCAAAGGACCTGTCCCAGGTGCGGAAGGCCACAGTCCAGCGGCTCGTGGAGCCACAGAGGCCCGCAGGGTAGCCGTCAGGGCGAGGAGCTGGTCTGTTGGGGTGGTTGGCGTGGAATTCCTGGGTCAGGAGGGGATCCAGGATGTCCTTGTCGTCCACCCAACAGTATTCCTCGGAGTTGTACCCCTCCCAGTCCACCAGGTATTGGAGTCGCGACTAACATCTCCGGGAACCCAAGAGGTGGTGTACCGTGTAGGCGGGGGCACCATCAACCTCCACCGGTGGAGGCTCGAGAGAAGATGGATCTGCCAGGGGACCAGGGACCCAGGCCTTGAGGAGGTAAACGTGAAAGACAGGGTGAATGCGCATATAAGAGGGAAGAGACAAATGATATGTGACAGGGTTCAAACGTTTAAGAATTTTGAAAGGCTCGACGAATCTGGGCAACAATTTAGTACTTCTCCTGAGACGTAGGGTGCGGGTTGAGAGCCAGACCCAGTCACCGGGGCAAACAAGTGCTCCTTGCTCTGGCCCTGGAACCTGGGGATGGTGTGAGTAATGTGCTGGTGTACCTATCCTCGGCTGGGGCATTCGAGGGGGTGGGATCCCAGGGGACGAACGGGGGCTGAAAGCTGAAGACACACTGGAAGGGTGTGAGCCTGGTCGAGGATTGGCGGAAGGAAGCGGGCCCAGTTGGATGGGTTCTCATTACAATATAGGCATAGGAATTGGCTAGCTCTTGGTTCACCCTCTCGCATTGGCCATTCGACTGGGGGTGGTAGCCCGAGGTAAGACTATCGGTCACCCCTGTCCTCTCCAGGAAAGCTGTCCATACTGTGGAGGAGAACTGCGGGCCTCGGTCTGAGTGATTTGCTTCTAGAATGCCGAACGTCGTGAGAACTCTTTGAAAGAGCAGTTCCGCAGTTTCAAATGCCGTGGGAAGTTTGAGGAGAGGGATAAACTTGACAGCTTTAGAAAAGCGGTCCACAATGGTGAGAATGGTGGTGTATCCTTGGGAAGGGGAAAGATCTGTAACAAAGGCTATAGCCAGGTATGATCGGGCCGTTGCGGTACGGGTAGAGGAGGGAGCCGGCACTTTTATGTCATCCTTTGGCAAGACCCACTGTCTAATCAGACCACACCCATAATCATTTACATATCTGCCTTAGACATACTGTAACAGCATGTCAATTTTGCAGCAATCTGACACATCTTTCTGGGTGCTTTATTTTTTATTTACTCTAGATCATGATGCTTAATTCCCTTAGGTATATTATTATAGGTTTAAGAGACAAACTCTCAATAAGTGAGTAATCCTGGTTTCTGTCATTCTATTTTGTCTGACACTATTCCCATTACAGATATGCAATCTGAATAAACGTAAGATAATTTTCCCCTTTTCCTACAGATGCTATTCTTAAACTTTTATTCAGTAGTCCTAGCACATATCCACTGGACCCGATGCCATCATGAATGTTCCTACCTTAAAGAAGCTTAAACTCAACATGTCAGACATAAAAATAGCAGCCTGGTTTCACACATCTGTTTCCTATCAAACAGGTTTAAACATGCTGCAATCAATTGTCCACCCTGCTCATACAGAATGATCTACAAGATCATGGCCGGTCTGGCATCAGAACAGCACACTCCACAGAACCTGCCCTCCTGGTTGTTTCTGAGAAGCTTCGTGTTGTCAGAGCAACATGCTTCAAGCTTAATCAGTACTGAAAATGCTTGACCTTTCGTCAGTCTTTCACACAATCAACCACAAGATTTTCCATTCTATCCTCTCCATTCTTGGAATTAATCCAATTTGACAGTGGCTTGCTTTCGGCTTGGTAAGAGACCTGTTGAAGGGAAAAATGTGTACATCAAGCTGGACGTAGCTATTTCGGTGGTTTGATTTTAGGCTTTACGAATTTTTATATTTCTTGAGGTACGTTTTTCTTAGGTCAGTTTCGGCTGGTAGCATTTGGCTGGACTGCGAATGTGTGTTTTTTTTTTTTACATTATTTTCTTAAGAGATGCCCCATAAAAAGATGATAACTCTTTAACTGAAATAAGTTATATTGTATAACGTAAATGAGTATTGCTTTTGACGTCTGTCATTGGCATCTCATAAGTTTATTGGTATACAGATTATAATTATTGCCTTGCCAATTAAGTGTTCAGTTTTTTTCCCTCATAATCAGGGTTTCATATGAGTTAATATCATATAATAATAATAATGCTAACCCAGTTTAAGCTTGGGTTTAATTGAGTTGGCATTATTCATTAAGTCACATGGAAAAATGATTATGAGAGAAAAAAAGCTGAACACTTAATTGGCAAAGAAAGAATGGAATGTTACATATCAATACATTTTTAGCTGTTGTGTATGTTTGTAAGTGTTACCTGCATGCGTGTATGTGAGGATGGGCATGTTATTGTGAGACTGGTGTCATCAATGACTCATTTCAGGGTGTCGCTGAGCTGCTGCTGATCCACAGTCTTCATTTGCTTTCTCAGCATGGAGGCAACACCTGCTTCTGATCCACCACACTCAAAGATAAGCCATCTCTTCGTTTCTGCTTCCAAAAGCTCATAACCATTTTCCATTTTTCCATCACTTGTTCATTCTCTCTCTGCTCTCTTCCCCTTTTATTTTCTCCCTCTCATCTGTCTCACTCTCACTTTCTCTGTGTGACTCAAATCAATGCATGCAATCAGCCTTGAAGTACATGTCTCTGATCCCCACTGAATAGACTGAATGTACTGATTGGGCTCCACCGTGTATATAGCCATTGTGGCTCACCAAACTTCAGATGTAAATAGTATTCATTCAGTAGCATGTTCGTTTTCCTTTACTTTCCTTCATTTCCTTTACTGTCTGCTAATTACTGCAAATGTCTCCTAAATGTGACTGTTAATACCCTAAATGACATGCCGGTCAAAAAATAATACAATGCCTCCAGAAAGATGGGATGGCTCCCCAAGTCAAGTCAAATTTATTTATATAGCAATTTTAACAGTGGTGCATTGTCTCAAAGCAGCTTTACAATATTATGTTATCTTTAAAGGTATCAGTGAAAAGGAGAAAGTCCCTTGTAATAAGACCCATCCTCCCTATGGCCCTTTCGTAATATATTCAATAGTACACTTGAGCAAACAACAACAATTAATTTAAATAATGCAAAAGATTTGAGATACTGAGTCCTCCCTGGTGTTGCAATGCTAGTTCGAAGTTGGAGTGTGAGCAGTGGAGACACACGCAGTGTACAGTTGCAGGCAGGAATTTTTTTCCGATATGGCATGCAAACACAAAATGGCACAAAATGAGTCCAGGGATCAAAAAACGGGAACGGGAACCAAAGTCAAAACGGTGAGTAAACGGAATTGTCTAAAATACAAAAACGAACATAAACCGGGGAGCTCGGTAAAGAGGCGCTGACCGCTAGGCAGCAACAACGAGACTTTGCATCTAAACAATGCCAGGAGAAAGTATAAATAAGGAGCAAATGATGAGTCCCAGGTAAAAATTAAGTGTGAAATTAGAGCTACGACAGAGGTTCCAGGGCGACAGGAGCGGTCCAGATTGCTGGCACCGCCCATGGGCGTGGCAGGTGTGGCACGGGCATGGCATCAGCTTGGAGAGAAAAGAGAAAATATAGTTACCTAGTAAATAAGAATGTTTTTAGCCTACACTTAAAAAACTGGAGTGTCTAAATCTCAAACTAAAGTAGGGATTATATTCCATATATCCCCATTTGAGGGTCCATGTATGATAAAGCTTTTCCCCTTGTTGGGATTTATTTTTCATTCTAGGAATTAAAAGAAGTCCTGCACTTTGAGATTGAAGTAGGCAAGATTTACTAGAGCTTCCAGCAAGTAAAGCGATAGGTTTACCAATATTACGTCACTGAAAGAAAGCAATTCCTGTGATGTTGTTAAAGTGCATGTCAAGAGAGATATGAATCGTAACATCTAAGTTTTTACAGTTGGACTGGGCATTACTAAAGAGCCATCTACATTTAGAACACAGCAAACCTTTCTTTTACAGTCTGGAATCTAACTAATAAAACTTCAGTTTTATCTAAGTTAAGTAAAAGGAAATGAAGCTTAATCCAATTTTAACTGCATGAACACAATTCTCAGTACTGATTATAAGGCCATCATTTGGATGAGTTGATATGTTCAACTGTGTATCATCTGCATAGCAGTGAAAACTAATACCATATACCAATAACTGAGCCTAAAGGCAGCATGTACAGGGAGAATAACAGTGGGCCAAGCACAGACCCCTGAGGGACATCGTACTTTTTGAGAGGTTAGAGCACCGAATTATTTACATAAGGAAACTGGTACCGGTATATCAGATTTAAACAAAGTGCTAGTCCCTTAATACCTCTAGTGTTTTCTAGCTCATTCAGTAAGCTATCAGGATCTATAGTCTTTAATTCTGCACTTAAATCTAACAGAACTAGAAAAGAAACACATTCATTATCTGATGGTACCAATAGATCATTAAGTAACCTTACTAACACTGTTTCAGTACTATGATGAGGCCTAAATCCTGACTGAAATGTTTCATATATACTGTTAGTTTGGACGTAACTACAGAGCTGCTGATTTTTAAGACTTTAAAAATGTAAAAAATTTAAATTGGTCTAAAATCAGACAGCACACAAGGGTCAAGATTGGCTTTTTTAATCAGGGGTTTTACTATGGCACATTGAAAGGAACTTGGCACGTAACCAAAGGTAAGGGATGAATTTAAAATAATAAGTATATGAGTTCCATAATACTCTGTATTAATTATTTGAGTAAATATGTAGGGATTGGATCTAATAAACATGTTGCTGACTTAGATGAGCTTATCAGTGAGGACAGTTCAGTGTTAGTGACTGGGACAAAAGATAATGGGTGACATCTGTGACATCTTACTTCACTGTCTCCTCACCATGCCACCCCCCCCCAAGTTACCATTACACTAGAAGCCTTGTTCTTCAAACAATTTATTTGCATGTAACTTGAACCTTTGTAACCACCTTTTTCAATAGTAAAGATGTGAACAATAATCAGAAAAGGTACAGAATAAGGATCATATCTAAATCTGTGCCCACTGTGCATTTATGTACTTATTTATACCCATCATGCTTCACAGACATTTGTAGTGAAATTCTCATGTACATCTCCTCCTCAGTGTCTCCTATATCTCAGTACCCACAAAAATAATCATTTCATCAATAATGCCTTATCCACTTATGTCTCACTGGCAACATAGGGCGCAAGGCTGGAACAACCCTAGACAGGCAGACACACAAACACATACACACACACACACACACACACACACACACACACACACACACACACACACACACACACACACACACACCTAGAGAAAACTCATACAGACTGATAACCACTGCACTGCTGTGCCATCCTACACAAAAATAATAATAGCAAATTAAGGGACTGGGACTGGGCTATACTGCAACAACAAGCGACTTTGGACTCCAGACAAGTCCCCAGAGTTCCCCTTCCCCCCTTTTCTATCCCACTAATTAAAAATCATCTATTGCACCACAATGGTAAAGAAGTGGTCTGCACTTACAAACAGCCTATAGTCCATCTGATCTTCTGTATTCTTTGTTAGCTCCATCAATTTCATCAATAGTCAGTACATCGCACAGGATGACCATAGAGCAGGTATTATTTGGGTGGTGGGTTATTCTCAGCACTGCAGTGGATGTGTGTTGCTATGGTATAAGTGGATCACACACAGCAGTGTCACTGTTGGCTTGAGTAATATAGTCCACTGGCCAAAATTTGTCAGTCAACAGTGTCCTGCGGCCAACAGTGTCCTGAGCGTTGGTGAACGATAAAAAGATGGGTAACACAAATCCACAAGCTGGACACACAAAGCAGGAATGTCTAATGGAGTGGATAATGAGCAGGCACAGTTCAAACACCAGCAACAGTATAAATAAATGGTAACCATATTATTGCCACTGCAGTGCTGAGAATGAGCCACCAGCCAAGTGACAAGGTGGTCCTACCATTGCAGAACAAGGTGAAATGGGGCCAACAATGAATATGGGACTACATGATGGACTACAGTCTGTAACTGAACTACAGTGTGCAACTACACTATATGGTAACTGATATAATGAACAATGAGTTTAGAAACAAGCAGGTAGTTTAATGTTTTGGTTAATCGGTGTAAAAAACGATGTATGTTTTAAGAATTACCGTCTTGCCTGGTGTCATCCAAAGGTGGACAGACTCAGTTGTTCTTTTTTTGTCTTCTTTAACATTTCAGCAAGTGCATTTTAAAATGTCAACAACATTTGCTATCAAGTGGTCTGACACGTATCCTGGAGAAGATGCAGGTATAAATGTTTCCCTGCATGGAATGCCAATCCATCACAGGGTCTGAAGTGGTCATTGTTGCAGTGACATGGGATGTTATCTGCCCAGGCCCTCCTATCTCAGTCCTAATCAGTGCTGTTCGGTGGCTTGGTGAGTAGCACTCTCACCTAACAGCAAGAAGGTCCTGGGATCAAGCCCAGGTGAAGTGGTTTGAGTCCTCCTTGCATCTGTGTTGGATTACTCCACCTCCATCTGTGTTGGTCACCACCAGTGCAGAGCTTTCTCAGGAATGGCAGAGGGCAGGTGTGAGTGCATCTGAACACACAGTGAGATGAAAGCTTTTGGAAGACGGCTCGGTGTCAAGAAGGGCAGCAAAGAAGCCACTTCTCTCCAAGAAAAACATCAAAAACAGACAGACATTCTGTAGGAAGTATGGGGATTGGACTGCAGATGACTGGGGCAAAGTTATTCTCTCTGATGAAGCCCCCCTCAAACTGGGGGGGCAACATCTGGAAAAATTGTTGTCCAAAGAAGTAAAGGTTAGCGCTACCATGAGTTCGGTGTCATACCAACAGTGAAGAATCCTGGGACCATTCATGTGTCATGAGTTCCTTCTCATCCAGAGGAGTGGGTTTGCTTAAAATGTTGCCTAAGACACTTGCCATGAACAAGGAATGGTATCAATACAACCTCCAAGAACAACTTCTCCCAACATTCCAGGAGCAATTGTAGTGTTTTGAAGTGTTTTTCGAGCATGACGAATCACCATGTCACAAGGCAAAATAACCAAGTGGTTCAGTGAACATAATATTAAGATTTTGGGTCCATGTCCTGGAAACCCCCTGATCTCATTGAGTACCTTTGGTCAATCCTCAAAAATTGTGATCAGCTCTAAGCACTGATTAGGGGTCGCTGTCAGAATGGGTCGCCGTCATTCAAGAGTTTGCCAAGAAGCTGATATCCATTCTCAAAAAGGCCTGTGATTGAATTGACACCCTGTCTAGGGCTGTTTCTGCCCATGTTGCCAGCTAGGCACTGGCTCTTCTGCGATGCTGTCCAGGATTAGAGGACAAAAAGTTAACTTTTTTTTCCCATACTGGGCATGCAAGCACAGAGGAGGTCAAATTCAGGAATATCAAGTCATGAAACCGGAGACAGCATACCTTCTGCTTAGATTTATCTTTGCCCATTACAACCTTCTCCCTATATTGGGTTTCATGATCACTTGGACAGACATTTGGAAACATGCAAATCAGGATGGAATAAATGCTATATTTAAAACAAGCACAAGGAAAATATTGTTATCTAACAATGCTTCATTTAAGGCAACAGGAGTTTGATGTCTAAGGCTTACTTATTAGTGAGGTCAATGAATGCCACAGGGGCACAAATCACAGAAATTTTAGCGCTGATTTTGGGAGAAATGTTTTAACACAATGCATCACACTCTGCTGAGCATGAGATTGCATAACCACATAATACCATCCACTATCAATAGTTTGCATGTTGCATGCAGGTGCTGGAACCAGGGCTTGGAGCAATGGACGGAATTCACCTGGTCAGATTTTTCAGTATTGCTTTTCTTTTTTTATATCATATGGATGGCCAGGTACAAGTGCATTGATTACCTGGGGGGAATGATGGCAAAATTATGCACTGTGGAAAGAAGATAAGAGAGTAAGGAGAGAGTGCGCAATGAGCAATGTTCTGCTAGGAAGCCCTAGGTCCAGACATTCATGTGGGTGTCCATTTTATACCCGCCAAATGCAATTTATTAGGAAATATATATGCTAGTTTATATATAGTTTATATATTGCAGATCAAACTAATTGGATTTCAAGACAAAAATTAAAATGTGCAGATATCCTATACAGGAAAAAAAAAAATTATAGGCTGTATATACCGTTTCTTTAAAACATGTAACTATTATTTGGAAAGCGTTAAGCTGTATAAACAATGCAACTAAGGATATTGTTTATTTCCAACATAATATAAGCTTGCAGATTAAACAGTTTGATTCTTTCTTTAATTAATGTTTTATAATTTTTCATCTTTCTACTGTGTGTGTTTGTGTGTGTGTTTTTTATTATAGCTGTCTCGAGGTTGGCAGTGGCGAGCCACTTTTACAACTCCCTCCACAGTAAAAGTGACAGAACATGACAGCTGTGCATATCTCTACCTTAGTGTTTTGGAAAAACATTTTCCAGGCTAAGATTATTAAGTACCTTTCTCTTCTTAGGTATGCTGAACCACATAGCCAGCCACTAAAGTGGCAAATTCTTTCTGCGTTGCTAAGTGAGTGCATTTAATACCTGGGATGTTTTTTGTTTTGTCACCACATGCATGCTACCGAGTCCAGCCCTAAAATGTACACGCCAATAAGATATATCTCCACTTACTTGTGTATCTAGTTCATAGCCATTACATAATTATTTTGGGTTGACCTGCCTAACTATTTAAAGGTCTCTTTAAAATGCAAAACGACAGCTGCAGGATGCACATACAGTGGGTACGGAAAATATTCAGACCCCTTTAAATGTATCACTCTTTGTCTCATTGCGGCCATTTGCTAAAATAAAAAAAAAAGTTCATTTTATTTCTCGTTAATGTACACTCAGCATCCCATTTAGACAGATAAAACAGACATAGAAATTTTTTTATCAATTTTATTAAAAAATATATGAAATATCACGTGGTCATAAGTATTCAGACCCTTTGCTCAGTATTTAGTAGAAGCACCTTTTGAGCAGTACAGCCCTGAGTCTTCTCAGGAATGATGCAACAAGTTTTCCTCACCTTGATTTGGTGATTCTCTTCCTTGCTAATCTTCTTCAGTTCTGTCAGGTTGGATGGTGAATGTTGGTACGAAGCCATTTTCAGGTCTTTCCAGAGATGCTCAATTGGGTTTAGGTCAGGGCTCTGACTGGGCCAGTCAAGATTGGTCACAGAGTTGTTCTGAAGCCACTCCTTTGTTATTTTAGCTGTGTGTTTATGGTCATTGTCTTGTTGGAAGGTG
>JAUZST010067513.1:0-22258 GCA_034779995.1 Parotocinclus haroldoi | reverse complement strand
AAGCAGCATGAGGAGGTGCATGGTGCCCTCTGTCGCCCTTCTTTCTCTTTCTTCCCCTATCTTTTGTGATTTGTATTCAAGTCTATGGTTTTACTGTCCACTTCAAATGCCATGATGCATAAACGTGTCATTTTGATCCCACCCATTTATGATTTATATTGATAAACAGGAATGATGCAGGTCAGTTATCTCTTCCCAAACACACTTGCTTTCTCTCTGCTTTCTGTTACATAGAAGAACTGAATTGTTTATAACATTATCTGGACGAGTCACTTTTATGGTTTGTCTTTGTTTTGTCATTTGCCTGAATTAAAGATTTAAGATTACTTATTCAATTTACACATGTAATGTAACAAACTAGATTTCGGTTTAGAATTCGGCTGTATTGTATTGTATCATGCAATATAATGTATTCTATGAAATATACTAGAATTTTATTAAGCGTACATGTAATATATTAACATAAATCAGAGTAACAAATTGTATTCCTGCTTACCACAAATCATTGTTGCTATGTGCAGTACTCTACAAACGTTTTACGCCACCATTAGATTTGCTTTTGAGCTATGGCATAATGACCAAGTGCAACATTGTTGACGACTGAACCCGTAATATTTCAAATTTGGATTTATCACTCCTTGATACTCTTTTTCACTGATTGTTATTCCAATCTTTCTTAGCTGCATCATTTCTTAGCCTTTTTACCGTGTTCTTTTCTTGGTTTCTACCCTTCCATTGGCATTGCGATGAAGCTGCCAGATGCTGCTATTGCTCATGTATAAAGGGAGCTCACAATAAAAAATAAAATAGGGTACAACTGTATGTTTGGTTGGTATTTAAGCTTGTGACAACAATAGAAAGTAACTTGACCTTGACATGACCTCATGTAGATGTGTAGATAGTGCACTACGTAGCTACTCTGTATAATCATCAAATGTACTGTTTCTTTATTAGTACAGTGTAATACTTTAGAAATATTCTCGCAATGAAACAATCAACTAAAGACATCCTGCATTACATTACGTATTTCCCAGAATCACATAAGGGGTGTTTCTACCAGTCTGTAGAGTAGAGAATTTCTGGCAATTGGTTTGAGTCAGAATTTATACGTTGCTGCCCCCTAATGGATTGTGTTGAAATTAACAGTCCTATTAAAACGTCAGTATGATTACTTGTTACGCGCACACACACACACAAACACACACACACACACACACACACACACACACACACACACACACACACACACACACTGAGGTATTGCTAAATCCTATGCTTGCTCTATTACCGGGTTACCATACTTTAAGATGCTCAAAGGGTATTCGTATAATAGTCTAATTACATTGTGATGCATTATGGGTTTCTTTTCCTCTTGTTTGTCTGTCTTGACAGAAAACTAATGATGTAATGACATAAAGCAGCACTGCTTTCTAATGGACAAATGTTCAAATGTGTTACTTTACCTACACTGTGTAATAAAAATAAAGCCCAAAGCTTTTTTTGTAGAAAGTCAGTTGTACTATGATCAAATTAGCCCTGACATACCTGATTTTTTATTTTCAATTTTCAATGAACAGGTGTTTCTTGATGTATTCAGTTATCTAGACTAAAAAGCATTAAAAAGTTGGATGCTTTGAAGAAGTCTCTAAACCATGCACCTTCATCTGTATCCTGTTGAATTGTAATGTATTCATTTTAAACATACTAGAAAAAATTGTAAAGCAGTAAATACTGTGAGCAGTATATCATATTTTTGTCTGTCCGCATTTTGCTGCAACAGGAATAACAAGAGGGGTCAGCACCATGGCCTCACAGTGAGCAGGTCCTGGCTGATAATTTGATTCAGCTTTGCACAACTACTTTGAGGTATATTTGGCCATAATTTCTTTAGCTGCTTGAGTTTTCACTTCAAAGTCCTCTGCGGGTATTTTATTAAATTTAGGTCAAGGACGCATTCAAATACCTATCCTTAAAGTCACTTTGTTGTTTTATTCAGGTGTTGTGATACTGGTAAATGTTGTGCTCTTTAGCCATCTAGTAGGTTTTCCTCAAGCATACAGCGCTCACAAATATTAGACGATGTTTCATTATGCGATATTTCTTTTTCATTTAATCAATACCCCCTCATTTTTATGAGCGGTATATTTTCAGTATCTACTATACCTTCACTCCTGATCAGTCCCCACTGAAAAAAACACTCTCACAACATAGTGTTGCCATTTGTCATTCAAATGTGAATTAGATGTATCTAAGACAAATTCTTATTTCCTCTTATAATTACAGATGCACTGATGCATTTTTTTCAGTTCTGATACCGGTGTATTAACTTATATCAGTCGATAATCGATATTGAACCTCACCATGTGGAAGTGAGTTATGGCATCAGAACTGACTAAACGCTTTAAAACTTTACTAAATAACATAAACTGTTCATACATATTACGAATAAATATTAAAACATGTATTTAAATGTACTAAATTGCTGTTTGTTTGACACTAAAATAATTTTTAAAAATTGCACGGGACGATGTCACAGCATTCAACTTCAAAATAAGTAAAAGAAGTCTGAGATCTTAAACCATACTTATGTATAGTTAATGTATTCATATATTGATCAGTAATATGTTAAATTTTGCAATGCTACCATTTGTCTTGCAAGTAACAATTGCATGCAGACACACAGCTCACACAGCTCAGCGTTGTTCTCGTCTGAATCATACTTGCCATCTGTACCAGTCTGTCTGGCCTGACTCTGCTCTTATTGTTGTTTTTCAGACATCTGACGTCTAACACTTTTCCGTTGATCAACTAAGTCTTTCTGCTGAACTACTGACTCATGTTAGCCTGTTATTTCAGAGTTGGTTCACTTCCAGCAAGAAATGAAAGCAGCATCTGATCTCTGATTGTGTCAGGGTTACTGGGATAATCCAAGGCGCTGAGTAATTAAGTGCTTCTGCTGATCTGTGAGTGTGAGCTTCAAGGCTGCGACTTACTCTAGTTGAGCAATGCCTGGAATTTGTTGTTGTTCTGGCGTGTGTGGTTTTTTTTTGTGTGTGTCTTTCTGTTCCTGTTTTGAGAGCTGAATGAAATGAGCAGTACAATGTAGAGAATTGCACATGACAGTATTTTGAGTGAGATAATAAAGTTGTTGCTTTTTCTGTAGCAATATCACATGTACTTTATTGATAGTAGTTGTTGAGGTAGGTAGAGAACAACAGAAAGTACCAGTCCTAAAAATTGGGTGGACTGGTGTGGACTACACACAACCAGCAGAAAAGAAATAGAAAGCTTAATAAAGTATGTAAGGAACAAACTGATGAGATGTAAAAAAATAAAGCACGTTAACATAAAGCACTCGAGTTATCCCAGTTAAGTGACATGCAAAACCTTACATGTTTTGGTTTATAGGCTAAATGACAAGAGGTTTAATGAAGAACTTTGCATGTGAAACTTATTACAAAAAATGGAAGGTGCGATTTGGCATGTGTAAAAGTTTGGCCACTTCAGGGTTGCCAGATTCGTTACAGACAAGGACAAGGGACATTTTTTTTTTCTCACCCCAATACATTAATTGTGATTGCCAGTCATAGACCTTGA
The DNA here is from genome assembly GCA_034779995.1 of Parotocinclus haroldoi. NCBI lineage: Eukaryota > Metazoa > Chordata > Actinopteri > Siluriformes > Loricariidae > Parotocinclus > Parotocinclus haroldoi. Next base: position 18,661 of record JAUZST010067513.1, on the reverse strand, counting down.
TGGCTATCACTTGGTCATGAAACACCTTTACTTTCTTTTTTAAATAATTTGTTCTTGCCTCATTTTTTGTTATTGGTTTTGTGCAATAGCTTTAGAGTTATCGAGAAATGTAAAATGACAAGTGTTCAAAATGATTACGTTTTTCTAACGGCAACGTATTAAATTAAACTAAATTAATATATAAATATCAGTAAAACTAGGAAAAGCACAGAGGCTGTTTTTTTACATCTGTGTACAGTAAATGAGATCCTGTACAGTGTGTGAATCCTAATGAAAGAACCTTCCATGCTGCTCAGAGAGAATGAAACTTCTGAGATTTCACTGGGATTGAGGCCAAGCATTACTGCAGAAGGTGTGAATACCTGCGTCAGTTTCTTATTTAGATATTTTATCGTAATCACAACATAACTGTGTCATTTTAACGTACATACTTTTAACGTGCATAATACTTTCTCCTCAATAATGTTGCTTTTCCGACATACTTTCTTATATAATAAGAAATAACGACATGCTGAAGGGTTGTTATTCTGTGTGTCAACGTTACGCCACTGGGTTTTTTTCTTTTTCATTTAGAGCATCAGCCTTTGATCTGGGTTGCCCAAACTTAGTTGTAAAACTGCAACCAAATAGGGGCAAATGTCTGGAAATACATGTAGATCTATTGGTACAGAAATGTATGAAAATGCTGCTGCTATTCATCTCTGACTCGTGGTTTAGTATCTTTTTTAAATCACCTTGTTCTCTGAGTAAAGCTGAATTCTGGAAAAAAAATGTTTCCTGAAAGACATGTAATAATTTTCTTTGGTCTGATTTTTAGCCATATTTGACTGACCTTGTGCCTCATGTTCAGTGTTATTTTGATTTGTTGTAATTGACTGATTAATGTCTGCAAATCTAAACTTTGATAGTGGAATACAGCAGTGTGTTAATATATTAATACAAGGAAGAGATTATTTAGGTTTTGTATAAGGAAGGCCTGTGGAACATGTTAGGTTGCCCTAAGTGGTTTGACTAATTGTTCAGCTATGTGAAGCATGTCTGAAATGTAGCATAATTGGTTTAATTAAGCTGGCACATATTTTCTGATATATTTTAGGATATCTAAGAGAGGTTAAATTGTTCCAGACCCAATTAATTAGCAAAGTTGGCTGTTGGTTACTCAATGTTTCAAACCTAGTTGTTTGATGGTTGGTTGTTGGTTGTACCGGATTCAGTTGGCTTGTTGTGATTTAATGGTTGGATCAGATCCAGTTGGTTGATTGTTCTTTGTTCCAGGTCCACTTATTTCATTGCTGGTTGGCTGGTCAGTTGGTTGGTTGTTGTTTTGTAGCTGTGGAATGTTGGTACACTCCTCTTTAATGGCTGTGCAAAGTTGCTGGATATTGTCACGAATTGGAACATGCTGTCATATCCAATCCAGAGCAAACCACTCACCCACACGACACCATACACACAGGCTACCATCTGCTTTCTACAGTGAAAACTGGGATTCATTCGTGAAAAGAACACCTCTCCAATGTGCCATACGACATCAAATGTGAGCATTTGCCCACTCAAGGTGATTACGACAACAAACTGCAGTCAGCATGACGAGCATGCATATGAGCTTCCCTGAGACATCTTTTGACAGAAATTATTTGGTTATGCAAACCGAATGTTGCAGCAGCTGTCCAGGTGGCTGGAATGCAAATTTGGAGGTGAAGATGCTGAATTTGGAGATCCTGGACTGGTGTGGTTACACATGGTCTGCAGTTTTTATGCCTGTTGGATGTCCTGGCATTTTCTCTAAAACGTCATTGGAGGTGACTTATGCTGGAGAAATGAACATTCAATTGACGGGCAATAGCTCTGGTGGACATTCCAGCAGTCTTGCACTCTCCTTCAAAACTTGCTACATTTGTGATATTGTGCTGTGTGATAGAACTGCACATTCTAAAGTGGCCTATTATTGTGACCAGCCTAAGGTACACCTGTGCAATAATCATATCTGTCTACCTGTGATGCCACACCTGTGAGGTGGATGGATTTTGTTCTGCATAGGTGCTCAGCAACACAAATTTAGACCAATATGTGAACGATGATTGAGAGAAAAAGCTCTTTTTTACATCTTCCGTCTCAGAGTTCAGCTCATGAAAAATGGGAGCTAAAACAAATGTGTTGCATTTATATTTTTGTGCAGTATATTTATTTAATCTGTGCGCAATAACATCTGTGTGTAGATTAGATGAATATATGGAGCCACATAATTTGTGGTTTTATATATGTATATACTACTATGGAATATTCTTACACACATACACACACTTGTATTTATATATATATATATAAGAATATTCCATGTGGTATACATTAAGTGTTTAACTGTATTTACATACAGTTATGTAGCTTGGTGTGATTTGAAGCATCTATAAAAAGCTGTTCCTTTAATCATGGAAGTAACAGTAGTTAGGTTTTAGATGTGACAGACTTCCATTGTAGTAAAACATTTTAAAAGCAAATTCAAATCTGTGGATGTGCCAAACTGTGAGCATTTTCTTTTAGCAACACTATTGCTTTAGGTCTAGGCCCAAAAGACAGACTCCAGTCCTGATTTGCTCCATGCTTTCTTTTCTACCCTGCCTTCAGGCTCTCATGAATAGCTTAAGTTTTGAAGGAAGTGTTTGGGACATGAATCTGAGCTCAGTGGGAGGGACAGAGGCTGTGTGTGTGTGTGTGTGTGTGTGTGTGTGTATGTAGTGTAGTGTAGACTTATTCAGGGAAGACATCAGTAATGTATTTGTGAGCATGCAGCGGTGCATCTGAGGGCCATGTACCACAGATCTCCCTGTCACAGGGGCAGGATTTACTTTGATTTCAGTGACGAAGTGGTAAAGAGGCTGCACACCTCCACCGTCAGGTTAGAATTTGTTTATTCTCACAGATTTTCTGCCATTGTATCTTTTTCACACTCTTACTCGTTTACATATGTATCTCCCATGAGGTCTCACTTCCTTTCTGTTTTAAAGTGATTTTGTATACTAGTCTGTTGTACGTCTGACACCTAAATAAACATTCTTAGCCCTTTATATTTTTCCTCTAGCCAAGCTAATATTTGATAAAAGTAGCAGAACTGATATTTTTTAAATTGAGTGGTCCCTGGTATCTGCTAGCCTTTTGAGCTAAATGTCCTGTTTCAGATTGTGGTTGTATTTCTGTTTCTGTGCTGCTGTACCAAATTGATGCCTAAACTCTTCTTTGACATGTTAAAATGCAAAATTGTGGGAGCTTACAGTTACTTTAAGACTGATTTGCTGTGCAATTACAACAGCCTCAAAATTCATTATAGGTCACAATATAATAGCATTACATGATATGATTTATATGATGTGATTCCCTAAAGAAATGTAGCAAATATATATGACTATATGATATATGATATTTGTTTAGCATGTTTGATTATACAATTAAGAATTTTTAACCATAGAGCTGAGGAAAAAACGAAAATGTGCTGCTTGTGTCATCAAACGTTTTGTGTCAAAAAACCATTCGGTAAACTTGAGTCCTCTGCCAGAAAGTTATGTGATTATGCAAATGAGATGGAAACTTTTAGGAAACTCAGTTATGGTGATTCAGCAGCAAGTGACATAGACACAGGGGTGAACAGAAATTTATCAAACTGAACAAAAGTGTCACACATTTACTGGTCAGTTGGCTGTATGGTCACCCAAGACTGCCAAAACACACTGACAGTGATGGGGCATGGGCAGGATCAGATTGTCCAGCAGTTCTTGTGGGATCCTCTTCATATTTATTATGAAATATCCCCTGATTTTTGTGAGCAGTATATATATGACTAGTCTTGAGATAATCTTTTGTGTGTCACTAAAGTGGCCACTCATGCCAGTATCGACGTTAAATGAACAAAATTTCAAATAATTGTATTTTTTATACTACAAAATAGGTTGTAATTATAATTGTAGGTTTAAATATTTAAATTATAATGGGCACACAAGGGTCACAATAGCAATTTGTTGGCCCATCTCTGCGATAGAGTTTCAAGTCCAATGCCGTGACAAAGTGGATGGAAAAAAATGATGACATCTATTGATGTCTATTATATAAAAATAATAGCTAGACTTAATAAATATGAAATATATAAGAAATATGGCTAGACTTGTATGCTGCTGGTGACAATAATAGTGGTGTTATAGCAATATCAACAACAACAACAACCAAAACAATTGCAGGGACTGTTGTAGCACAGCAGTAGTAGTGCGCATGCAGTGTAAGTGCATTTGTATGCGTTAAAGTACTAAGGTACAGTAATAGCTTTTATGAGTATAATCATGTAAGATAGTTTTTAGGTTTTATTTGTGTACACTGCTTGCTCTAAGCAGTACTCTGTAAGAGCTGGTTTGCTGCAGGTATGCTGCCTTTGACTTTTCTTTTGCCACAGTATGCATACATTTGTGCATTACGTTTACAGTTCCTTTGTTGTTATGATACACTAAGTATAAAAGTGTGTGTCCAGATTGTGCTTGTAATGAGTGTCCAAGACACCATGATCCAACATGTTAGCAAACTGCTAGCAGTATGCATAAGTGGGATTATTTTAGATATGTTTGTCTCTTGATTGAATGAAATTTTATTTAGCTTGTGCAGCAATGACCTTTGTAGTTTCCTTAATCAATAGTGAACAAGATTTCTAGTTGTGTTTATTTAAGATATGTAATATTTCATGAGCTGATTGTTTGCTGAGTGTCTTGGATACAGTATATATGAACATCCTTATGAGCCACCTTATGATATTTATTTAAGCTTATGGGTTTATAGTCTAGATTTACATATATAAACACTGAACTGCAGCTTTTGTGAGTTTATATCTTTTGTATCAACTTTGAGAAACAGTGAACAAGAATGACTTGTTTCACTGAAGAAGTTAGATGGCTACACCCACAGCCATACTCCCAAAAGCTGACTTTTCTCATAACAAATTATGTTTCCTAAAATATGTTATTCAGACTGGTGCCATTTGAGGAACTATGCAGACTAAAGTATGTCCAAAAACAGTGAGGTATTTTAGACTGCCAATTTGTTTGCCTTGTGTTGTATTTTGACATATTTTTAAAGCAAGCTTTACACTACTTACTTTCATACATGACCTGTGCAAACTACTTCTCCCTCTTTCTCTTCTCTCTTTGGGACAGCACAGTTCCTGGGGTTGTAACAATGTTTCTCCTTAGTCTAAAAGTCCCCACCTTTTTCCAAATCAGGTGTGAAACCTGCCCACATATTGATGTTGACCAGTTCTCCAAATGAGTCTCCCGCTCTAAATGACTGTGAGGTTTCATATGTAGACTGTTGTTTTGGGCAACTTATTAGTTTAGTGGCTTTGCCTTCAAATCCATCTGAAACATGTAGAGGTTATAAACACAGCAATACACTGAGCCAGTTCAATACTAGTGGAATTTCTCTCTGCCTAAAATACAGTATTTATTTAGCAGTGAACGTTAACACTTAATATCTACAGTTGCGGCCTTGTAAATGTTTACAATTTTGTAGTACATTGTAAAATCTAATTATATTTTTAGATGTTAAAAATATCCACTAAGCTGTAGTTCTATGGGTGAAAATGCCTTGTTGATGCCAGAGGTCAGGGGAGAATGGCCAGACTGGTTTGAACTGAGAAAAGGGCAAGAGTAACAACTCTGAATGCCCAACACATCATGTTGAAAATCACTGGGGTATAAAGTACAACCCATTGTAATGCCACAGTTTGATTATTGTGTATTCAAAAATGTATTCTTTATATAATGAACGTGTTACAAGTAAGTGGTGCTGAAATAGCAGAGCCTAATAATTAGAAGGGATGTCCACAAACTTTAGTCTATATAGTGTAAGCTTGTTTGTGTGTGTATGTGTGTGTATCTGTGTATATGTGGGTGTGTGTGTGTGTGTGTGTACTGTACATGGTCTGGGTGGTTAGGGACTGAAGCCCATCTGTTGTTTCAGCCTTCTCGCTCTTATCTATAAATGGAAAGTTTATCAGCATAGAACCCTTACTGACCATATATTATTTGGGTAAAGGGACATTCCCAGCACAACAGTAACAATAACAGGGAAGTGACTTAGTAGTGTGTTTCTGGTACAAATGAATTTGAGTCTGTAGTGTTGATTTTTAAGCAATATGTTTTAATAGCCACTTTCATAACATATCTTACGTTGATGGCACAGCTGTGCAGACTATAGGCATTTTTGTAAGGTTTAGTCATCCTCAAGCACTTCATCATGAAGTTCCTGGCCATATGAACAATACTTTTGGTGATCCCATGACCCACTTGTATCCAGATTAGCATGTAAAATCTCCCGGTCTTTCATGTACCCAAGCGAGATTTACATGGGTTTTGGAGGATCATAGATCACAGACCTCCAGCAGATTTAACAGTGTTTATTTTGTATAGCTATTAATTTACTAAAATACCCCTCCTGGACAATTGCAAAAATCTATTTTTTCCTAAGCATTTCATCAGGTTCATTCAAAGTGCTCCAGTAGCAACTAGCAAACTCAAGGCAGTTAAATTCTATACCTTCCGTAATGTTTGTTGACCTATAGGTGGTGTCTAGATGTAAACTGGAAGACTTGGTGACTGCCAAATGCTGCCATCTTATACAAATCTCCAAGTGTAATATTCAAAGAATGTATTACCTATTTAACCATCATTGCATCCTCAACCTCATTACAGCTCTGACTGGTTTAAGTTTTACACAAAATTTAGGCATGTAGATAATTTTGTAACTCATCTGATTTATGCAACCCTAAATACATTTGTCTCATCTCATATTAGACTATATTCTGTGTTATTTAAAGGCACCCACTGGGTCTCGTTAGTATCCAAGAACTACAGTTGTGGCTCACTGTGCAGTTACACATTCAGCACTCAGGCAATGTTCCTGTAAAGCTATTGAGTAAGTTATCGTAAGAGGAGTCTTACTTAAGGCATGGGAAGTCATTAGTGTAAAGAAGGAAACGCGCTCTTATCTTGGAAAACATAGGAGGTGATGGTTGATGTTGGATTAATTCCGTTTATTTATAAATCACTTTCTATCTTACACATCGTCAAGCCACGGTGGCAGGAAAAAAAATAAGTGACATCAATTAGGACGAAAGCTTAAGGAGAACTCAGCTGAAATGGGGAACACCTCTGGCTAAGACCAGACATCAAATTGAACACTTGTAGGAAAGCTATTCCATATCTGGAAGGTGCTGGAGGAAAAAGAACCGGGCCTTATGATAGTTGTCTTTTCTCTGGGTATAAACCTGGGGACTGATTATAAATCTGTATCATCTGATTGATGTACTGCATTCTGTACAAACTGAAACTCATCTAAACATTACTGGATCATTCAATAGTCCAAATGTAGAGCTAATAAAAGAGTAAACCACTGTTTTGTGCGTAACCTTTCTGCAACCTTGTTTTTATGTAATGACAGTAATGACAGCTGTTTGGTCTTGGGCATGGAAGGGAGTCTGAAGTGTAATTGATTGAGTGTGTGGACAGGTTTCTTGTAAACAGGTGCAATTAATACAGGTATTAAGTGCAGAATAGCAGTGTCTGTGAGAACGTGTGTGTGTGTGTGTGTGTGTGTGTGTATGTATACATACACATACATATATACATATTTTAGTAATAAGTAACTAACTATTGGGAACTACTTGAGGTACTTGTTTTTAAATGAGGGAGGAGAACAGAGGACTTCCCATAAAATGTATTTTCCCCAGAAGTCTGTGGTTGTACTGCTCATCAAGGGAACATGTTTGCTCAAGTCCCAAATAACTCACACTCTGAACATGTAACACAGCTACGCATCCTTGGGGTGGCACGGTATGCAAGAGGTTACGTTTACGTTTGTTCGATTACACCTTACAGTCTGCCTGTGTGACGTTTTCATGTCCTCCTTGTATCTGTGTGGGTTTACTTCAGTTACTTTGGTTTCCTTCCACAGTCTAGATGTGGAAGATGTGTTAGTTTAACTAGTTGCTCTAAATTGGCCCTGTATGAATGTGTCTGTCTAGTATCGATGTGTCTAGTCTAGTAAGCCTTATTTCCACTCATCATATATATATGCACTGCTCACAAAAATTAGGGGCTAGTTTAAAATGAAATATCCCTCTGTGTGTATGTGTGTGTGTGTGTGTGTGTGCATGCATTGATAGTTTTGTTCCCTGAGTACCATGTTTTCCAATTTACAGTATGATATAAGCATATTTCCATTCACAGTATACATTGTTATACTACAATCTACTATCTGTTATACTACAATCTACTATCTGTTATACTACAATTGTAATCAGGTTATCCCTTCCACATTTCTACTTTCCCCACCATGGTTTTGTATATTGTTGGCGGGCATGATACCAGTCGTTTTTTGTTTGTTTTATCATGTGCAGACAACATGTGAGAGACAGAATATGACACAGAAAAAGGTTTAGAGACTTAAGTATTTGTAAAGTATTGTAATATATCAATGTAATTATACCATAAAATAGCATAAACACACAATATACTTAATATAGTTAAAATATTGTAAAATATAAGTGACGTCAGCAGATGTCACACATAAAACAATGTAAAGTTATCTTAATAATGTCTAAAGACATTTAATGTGTGTACTGTAAGGCATATGCATAATTATATACAATTACCTGCACCTGTTAATATGTATAATTACATGTACAGTAGGTGTTTTGCTGTGTAATTACATAAATGAACAGCTGCACATTTCCCAAACTTACTTTAATAGTAAAAGAACTGTGGTTCTGTGCACTGGTTTGAGGATACCAAGCATGTTTAGGGGAATCTGGGCATCTCAAGTTTATTGTATCATGTATTATTTAAATGCCTTAAGCTATTAAAAGCAAGGGTCACCTAGAAACAGAGAAAAGTAATTAACTTGATGAATTTTTACATGGATTTTCCGTATTTCGTATAAGGCATAACTCCACTGAGTCTCTCAGTTGCCAATGCCGAATTCCTATATGACACTGTTTTGTTATTGGTCACCTCCAGGAAAATGTACTTAACAGCCCATTTGAATTTAGTAGATGAGAACTCCTGCCATACCCCAAAACCTCACTCTGCTGCACTGGTCATAAGGTGAACCATGGAGAAGGCAGTGTTATTATCACAGATATGCATATGTGCTGTACAGTATTACAGCAATAGTACAGTACAACTAAATGGTCAATTTGAGATATGACTTACACGTTTGAAGTTTTAAGAGCTATTAAAAACATAGTTCTGTAGCTCAGTACCACTATCTCCGTCCCCCCTCCCTTTATTGTTGCATAATGTTTCTGACTTTCTATTATCCTGAGGACTGGACCGCTCCAATACTCGGCCATCAGGTGATTCTCAGCAGCCCTTTGTAATGTATATAAGTGCACTTAGTGGACGCTCTGCATCAAGACAGGGGGTGTATGTGAGACGGAGATTGCTAAAGAGATTCTAAACCACAAAAAGTTCAAATCGACATGAAATAATGTTTTAGTAGTAGAATTGTTATTGGAAAAAATAACTAAAACCACATTGGAAGTTTATATCTGTGTGCACATGCCTCATTAACACTATAGGCCAACCTGAATTCATTGTTGGCTATATAATTGTCATATATTATGCAACTATAGTATTACATTTGAGTCACATAATACAACAATGTAAAAAGCTATAAAGCATAAAAATTATTAGCATCAAATAAAAATACTTATTTATTGTAATTGTTGATTATGAAATACGTCATTATTCATCATCCTCTGCATTATGTGTAACATCTGAGTGTAATTACAACAGCATTTTCGTTCAGCTTTGGATTACATTATATTATACCTATACAATACAAACATGAGGGCTGTGCAAAATGATCTACGCTCACCTTCTATAGTCAAGTAGCTATGAAGAAGTCATTCTTTAGAGTACTGTGGAAACACAAAGGTCATCCATCATCTTTTTGTCAACCACCTACTGGATAACACGAATATAAAAGTATGTATCTGAGTGAGACATGAGTTTTCAGGACTGATGACTTGCTTGAAGGAGGCAGAGGTAGTGATGGACTTCCTGAGGGCTTGGTAGGATGTGACCTGCTTCCTCCCTAAATACTGGAACCCTCTGACTTTCCAGAACTGTTTAGTCTCAAGTGGCCACTTGTTTTGAACACCATGGATCCAGCTATACAAACTAAAGCCTGTAATCCTGCTTGAAAGTCTCACAGCCTGTCATCTAGTGTGCATCTCTGAATGAGTTTGAGCTTTTACTCTTATCACATTTAAGTGGTTTATGTTTAAATTAGCAGCTAAGAATAAATAATATGTCTCTTGAAACATAATGATGCTTAGTGGTTCTGTCCTGAATCATGACGGTCATGCTTCAAAGCTGAAACGTGGCTGTCAAATGTTCAGTGTCGATTGCCATTATTTTTTACCTTTCTTTTTGTTGCACCCTGCTTCGGCCCCTGAGGGTGAATGCATAGGTAAAGCCAGACAAAGTACATGAGATCATGCAAATAATCAAGAAATAATGATTTGGCTGAACCTTTTCCGTTGACATTAGGGATCAAAAGTGTTGAGTTTCAGTATATGAATGGATTGAAAAGGCATATGTGTGCCCTGAACTTGTGGTTATAAATTACCTGTTATATTCCCCTCATTTGTACGAGGTGGTTTCAGTAGGCATACTGTCAACTCACATGGTTTGTTTGCTTGTGTTTGCTGTTGCAGTTTCGATGTGGAAAATGGGCCGTCTGCAGGCTGCAGTCCTTTGGACCCTCAGGCCTCTCCTGGCTCAGGACTCATCCTGCATCCAAACTTTTCTCAAACCGGACATAACCAGCGGCGGGAGTCCTTCCTGTACCGCTCAGACAGCGATTATGACCTTTCGCCCAAGTCCATGTCCCGCAACTCCTCTGTCGCCTCGGAGCTGTAAGTTATATTAATAACAAGAATAAGAAACAACTGAATCATTTCACACATAAAAAAAAAACAAATACAAATTACAAAACTTCACTCCCACTGAGCAAAGACACGTCCTAAAGGGGACAATATAACGTTTTTGCCAATGAAAGTTTTTGCGGAATTTTTTTAAAACTTAAAATCTTATACTGACCTTTTAATTATGTCACCAACATATGTCAAAAAGTGGACCAGTTTCACGTCTGCATAAAATTTGTTGTATGTTTAAAAGACGTCCAAAATGAAAGTATTTGAGACGTCATTTAGACGTTTATTTATATTGCAGTAAATTAAAGGTACATTATAACACCTTATCAAGCAATGTTACATACCAGTGTTGACAAAAAGAGCAATAATAATAAATATAATAAACATTAATGTTCCAGAGTGTCCTGTAAGTATGAAACCAACTTCCTTCTTTCTTTTTTAGCTACTATGTATGACACCACTAATTCCATTCTTGTGTACTTGTTCTTTGCTTCACTCTGCTTCTGTCTGTGTTTGTTTGCTCTTGCTAACAAATAAATTAAATGTGTAATAGAATCAATAGTTTTATGGTGAATTCACTATTATTCAGTTATCAGTTATGATGTTAGTCTCATTAATATATGAACAGGTGTATTACTAAATCTTTTTCTTCTCTCCCTTGTATGATAAATATGAAGATGGCTTGGCTTGCACCCTCTGTCTCAGTCTGCTTCTCACCTCACTTCATCCAGGTAGATGAAGATGCAGTCCTCCTAGCTGCCTTGTTTTCTCAATTTTCATTCAGTGTCTCTTACTCCATGTTCTCATCATCTTCTGCTGTCACCCTATACATGTTTACTCTGGGTACTCCGGTTTCACCCCACAGTCCAAAGACATGCATATAAGGATAACTGATTACTTTGAATTGGGACTGACTTGGGTTTGTATGTGTGACAAGTCTTGTGACTAACCTTGTGTATAGATGTAACCATGTGTGGATACCGATGCCGATACTGACGTTAAATAAACAACATAAACAAACAAACCCTATACATTCAGTCATGTTGAATAAACTTCAGGCGAGAGAACATACTTGCCCATGATGCTAGCAGCTAATAACACTAAAGGTTGTGCACCTTTATTAAAACTAATAAAAGATTCTACAAGATTGGGATTGGGGACAACAATGGGGTTTTTGGATATCGTCCATTCTAGTTCATGCCAAGGGTGTTAGTCGAGATCAGGACTCAAGTCAAGTGCTTCCACCCTACACTCCCCTTACCATGCCCTTGTGGACCCTGTTTTGTGCTCTGGAGCACAGTCATACTGAAATAGAACTGGGCCTACCCCAAACTGTCGTCACAAAGCTGGAGGCATTTAATTGTCCAAATGTCTTGGTATTTTGAAACAGTAAGATTTCCCTTTACTGGAACTAAAGAGAAAAGGACAACCCTGAAAAACCTCCTCCTCCTCCTCCAACTTATACATCCCAATACTTTTGACCTTATACTGTAAGAACATGCTTTACAGCACACTGATAGCTTATTAGTCAGTTTAGAGCAGAAGTAATAACATAATGTGTGCAGTCATCAGGTAAATGGCAGTATTCCTTGTTCATATTGATATAGTGAGCCATTCATTAGCCTTGGGGATTACAGCGTTATCCTTGCAGTCTTAGGGATTACCATGTATATCGTTGCCTAATGCCATAAGTTTGAAATGACGCTTCACATCCTGTTTCACTTACAGGCATGGGGATGACCTAATCGTCACACCTTTTGCTCAGGTAAACATGACAGATCACCTTAGTGACATCACTAACTGCTTACTCAACATAGAACATGAACCCTTCTCTGTATTTATGTTGGTGTTGTTTCTTCTTGTCGGTCGTACAATCTTTTAAAAGTTGTCACTTTGGTTCTCTTTAGGTTCTTGCAAGCCTTCGAAGTGTCAGGAACAATTTCACAGTGCTGACTAATGTCCAGTGTGCACCAAACAAGTGAGTGGTTTTACTTTACGTTTTACAACCAGCGCGCTCAAAAACATTTGAGTTAAGTATAGAATGTATTGGAGTCAAAAACGATACAGACATGATGTTTTTGCACCGCTGGTTTGTGCTGTAAAACAGCATCTGTGCTTATTTTATGACTTGTAACATCATACTGAAGCAATGTCCAAATGGCTTCAACATGGCCTTGCTTATTTGCAATGTTTGTGCAGGCATCTAGAAAAAAAGGAAGAATAACACGGTGCCAACTTCATATTGGTTTGTAAAACTGAATACAAAGTGTTTGCCCCTTCAATCCAAAGCAGGCGACCGATTCAACAGAACTGTTTCGTAGTACCAAAAGAAAGCACCTTCCCGTAAGCCTTGGTCTGCAAACCGTAACTGAAGTCATCTATGATGTTGAGCAGAATGATTCAATCTGTCAAGAACGTTCTGCAAACAGCGACCAATAAACCAAACAAGATTTAGAACAGATAGGTTATGAAGAACGTGGTGGAGGGAGTGTGGTTGTGTAAGTTGTTAAAGATTGTGTATATCACATGGATGGAATTCCATTTAGGGATTTTTATCTTAAGATTAAGACCTTAAGATTTTTAAGCAAGTAGCCACACAATTTGAAAGTTGATTTAATAATAAATGTAGCTGTCAATGGGACTATTATTTTGGCTTTTTCACGACACATGTCTATGCAAGTGACCAATATGAATGCAATTGTATTACAAATGTTTTAAAGTTTTATTACTTAAATGCAGTTGGTTTCTTATGATATCTTGCTTGCTTTATCACATTTCAGTTCAAATTTCTTTTCAAAAGGGAGACTGTGGAAGGGGTGTCGTCATAACCAAGTCACAACAAGCCACAACAGATTAACTGAACAATGCCTTTATATAGCAAAATATTCAGTTTGTTATGTACTAATTTATGAAACAGCATCTGTGTTTTATACAAATGTGTTTGGGTCCGAAATTAACTAAACATGCCATCTCTGTTTCCAATAGGCTCATAGTGCGCTATGTAGAACGAATGGTAACTATGCACGGGACTATTTGAGACAGTTAAGTGCATAACATGGTCTGACAGTAAAAAGTACTAATATATTAATATTATTTTGTTAATCAGGCAGTCCTGCCAGTCATATTTTGAACATACAATTTTATGCAAATGTTTGGACATGTATTGCTGTTAATTCCTGAGATCACTAGTGAATATGGATAGACACTGGTACATGCTAAGTTGGGTTTCGTTTTCTTCCCGTCTCTTTGGTACAAATCGTCCTCAAACATTTTCAAAATAGTAAGTGCATTTCTTAAAACAATTTCTACAAATTGCAAATACACCATTTATTACCTGCAAGAGCCAGTCTCATGCTCAAAATCCTTAGTTCACCTCTCAAAACTAAATATTTGCGCCAATAAGCATGTCAGTGCCATCAGAATGACAAGTCCCTGTGTCATTGTGTACGGATAAGACGGTCAAATTGCTTAGCCGTGTTGTCAATAGAACAGTGTACTCTGTGTAAACAATGGCTAAAGTTTTGATGGCAATTACTGTAAATTGTAAGTTACAACTTAGTGTATGTGCGAGACTGATTGTTAACAGACTATGTCATGCAGAACGGGTCACAGATTCTCATCCACATCACAACGATTATGTTCTGAGTGTCTTATAAGAGTGTCTTATCCAGCCTCTGCAGGCATCTGCTGTGATGTCATTAATTGCTGCATCCATGGCACCCAGTAGGCTCATCTGTGTATGTGGCTGGCGATCGTTTACTTTCCATGTCCATGCTAAGAAAAATTCCTCAATAAGGTTAAAGAATGGGGAGTGTCTTACTGTGGGCTGAAAACCTTTGCCTGATGTTACTATCACATACGTACAAGTCATCTCTAATTTGACCACTCTCTTAAAGTGTCTACAAATGTTTACATTAGCACCATTCTCAAAGATAGCAGCACCCATAGTTCTGTTCCTGCCCCACTGGCCTGGCACATGAACTGTGGACAACACTATTTTAACCATGCCTTCTGCGTTTCGTTGGTTGAAGCCAGTTTCATCTATGTAGGTGAAGCTGTGCGGTTGTTTACTTCCTACCACTTCCATTATACACTGTAAAGGCAAGAATTTGTTTTATAAATTACACCTATTTTTATGTTGGAAAGAGTTACATCAGATGTATACAGCATACGTATATAGCATTCTATTCAATCCATGATGCAAATAGCCTCCTCCTGTCCAGGTGTGAAAAGGGGCCCTTTTCCACTCCTGTGAAGTTGTCTTGCAGCCTTATGTGGAAAAATATAGGAATGCAAAACAGAAAATTGAGTAAGATGAGATGTCACTGTGATATTGTATGAAGCATTTACAGAAAGTATACAGTATTACGGTACAGTACCTATTGCTGCAGTAGATTGTGTACCTGTTTTGCCGTCAAAAAGTCGGAATAATTGAGGACACGGTTGTTCTCGCAACATTTGGCTGCATCCTTCAACCAGCCTCCACCATTGTAAACCCATGATTAAGAACATGGTCCACAAGTGTGGCTCTTATCTCATCAGGAACGCACATATTTCCTTCTGCATCTTCCTCTATTTTGCCTCCTCTGCCCCACACTTCCTCCCCTTCTTTTCTCTGTTTGTTAACCCTGTCCAGTTACTTGTGGTTCCATTGTCAGACACTGTAACATTGTCTTGTGCGCCAGTTATATATATATAAATATATATATATATATACTTGCCAGTTGATGTTTCATGAGATGCATCTGCATCAAAGTAAGCCAAGATTTACCTGGGAGAAATTTAACACCCAAGGACAGATTTATGAAATGTTATATATAGACATATGCTTGACATATTATTATCACTTGTCCAACCATTTTTACATGTAAAGACTTATGCCACGGCCTAAATGTTGTAGGAGGGGTGAGACAATTCAATAGAGACCCCGTATAATGCATTTTGATCAACATGACGTGATCAATTAATGATGTAGGAAACGTATAAAAATAATTTTACATAATCATTTGCATGGATGTACCAAAGCATTTGTAACTTTTTTGACGTGATACAATGATGTGAAAGTTAAAGACGTAGTTTTGAGAATTTCAATTCCGATCTGAGAAACGTATTAAAAGCGACATAGAAAAACCAAAGAATTTAACGCTTTGCTGTTCTTCAAATAGTCTCATTGTGTTAAGAAATGCAACAAAATATAACTTAAACAGCGGTGCCCAATTGTGTTTGCTTACACATTTTGAGATAATAACAAAACATCAGTGACTCTGTTGCAGGAGTACAGTATTTAATAAAATACACCTTTCAGTTTTATCTTTGGGTATGAACTTTACAGCTGCAGTGTTCCTGATGAACACAAGAGGGCAGTACGGACAAAGCCTAGACCTTTAGCCGGCAATAAAGTGCATTGACCAGGTTTGACTTTTTCCTTGGTCCATTTTCCACTTAGCACTTCATCCGTGTACAGACATTAAATGTCTGCTCTGGACTTTCCATAAGTTCCGCTTAGTGACACGTTTTTCCACCTGGCATCTCCAAGTGGCAGGAGAAAAGGCAGTTCTTCACTTTTATAAAGCACGGGGCTTATTTTTCCCCCCTTCATTTACCACGAGCTACGTCAAACCAATTAAAAATCTCTGTTAGAGAGCTTTGTTGGGCTCTGATCACATCCAGGCTCCGAGTGAACCAGATGGAAATCAAATCAATTTCAGCTGCTGACCTTTCACTCTGGAAACGTTGGCATTCTTCATGGGAGCAACAGTGGATGAATGGTATAAAGGCAATGGCACATAACATGATTTCAACCCTGATTTATAAATATTGTGCATGTATAAGAATGTGCAAACTCCATAACCTGCAACGTAACACGGTTTGTAAATTTAGCCCGCTGATTATTTAATTTGAGACATTTCTACTGTCTGATATACACAATTTGTTTATTTCCTAAATGGCTTTTTTCAAGATCTCAGCAGTGGCAGCCTAGCAGGGCTTTGGGCCAATTGTCTAGTACAGATATGCACTGTTTAAAGATCACATTACATTCTGTGAAACAGGACGTTGACAAAAACTAAACAGTTCAATTGCCATAGTCACAACTGTAATGCAAATAGTGGGGAAAATAAGTATTTGATACACTGACGATTCTGCAAGTTTTCCCAATGGAGAGGTCTGTGATTTTAATCATAGGTACACTTCAGTTGTGAGAGACAGAATCTTAAAAAAACCCAGAAAATCATTATGATATTTAAATAATTAATTTGCAGTTTATCGCATGAAATAATGCAAGTATTTGATACAACAGAAAGTTACAGAGGTCAGACGTTTTCTGTAGCAACACTGAGTTTCAGCTCCTGTCTAAGATGTTCTGTTGGGTTCTTCCTCCAATCACCGCGAGTGAAGTTCATAATAAAAAGCTCTATTTTGGTCCACATGACCTTCTCCCATGCCTCCTCTGGATCATCCAGATGGTTATTGTATTTATGGTTAAGTATGTGAACCTTTAGGATTAGCATTTAATTAGAGTAAGGTGTTTTCAGTCAGTGGGATGACAAAGTCTGATATTCACAACAGGTTTTCTTATGTTGCAGAGAAGAGAGATTGTCAAGAGATTCCTGAGAATCTTAATAAGAGGTGGTAATGCTTGTCAGACAGGAAAAGGTTACAAAACCAACACCTTTACACATCAACAACCCACAAACAGAAAAAATGTACATATGTACGAACTTAGAATGGAAGAAACAGAATCCCTTCCACAACTGTGGTCAGCCAACTAAACTCAATACAAGAGCAAGACAAATAATATAAAAAAACTATAAAAGAAACCCTAGGGTAACTTCTTCGCAACTAAGGTCCTCTATAAGATAATCTAACGTTAATATTCAAAAGCTTTGCATGGCAAGAATATTGCTGCTCGACTGAAGTTTGCAAAAGATCATGTGGATAAGCCAGAATACCAGTTTAAAAGCAGTTTAAGGACATTTGATATGAAAACAGAACCTTTTGGTTTAAATGAGAAGGTTTAAGTCTGGAGAAATAAAACACTGTATTTTAGCATAGCAACTTTTTCCCACTTATTTAACATGGTGATGGTAGGATCCTGGTTTGGGCCTGTTTTGCTGTATCTGGGCCAGGCCAGCTTGCCGTCAGCAACTATATATATATATCAAACGTTGATACTGAATGTGGTAGATTTATTAATGTTGTGGAAATATGAAGTTAATATATACTCACTACTTTCTCTCTTTTAGGAGATCACCTGCCACCACTCAGCCACCCCTCACCCGGGTCTGCCTGACTGGTAACTTTCTGAACTTTTATATCTGCTGTGTTTAGCATGGCGTGATTGAGTGTGTGTTTGTTTGCTGGATCTAAACAGTTGAGTTTCTTGCTATGTGAAATTGTAACGTTTATTTGCCTAGTCATCTCATATTTGTAGAGGTTGAACAACACGAATAAGAAAATTCTGTGAAAATTGTTGTGTTGGGTTTGCAGAAGGAAAAAATAATAATTTGGAGAGGTATCCTGAATTAAATATGGGTATAAAAAGGATAGTACTGTGTGAGAGAGTGTGTGAGAGAGTGTGTGAAAGAGTGTGTGAGAGAGTATATGTGAGAGAGTGTGTGAGTGTGTGTATATATATATATATATATATATATATATATATATATATATAGTGGAAAAAAATTAATAAAT
>JAUZST010067503.1:0-22265 GCA_034779995.1 Parotocinclus haroldoi | reverse complement strand
ACAACACTAAGGGATCGGGGTAAAATAACTGACCGCGGCGAACAAAGTAAAAAGGGCTCGCAGTGCGAACCCTAACATGGTGCTCAACTACAAAGCTAAAAATCAAACAGCACCATGTTAATAAAACGATCTAATCAAACCAAGCTCTGTACCTCGAACCCTCAGAGACACAAGCTCGACTGGATCCTCCACACCACAGATGGTGGAATGACCTTCCACTGGATGTCCGAATGGCTGTCTTTTGCTGTTTATTAGACACACACCTGTCTTTGTAAGGTCACAACAACACCAAGCCAAGAACAAAAACCGAGCCATGAGGAGGAAAGAAGTGCCTGTAGAGCTCAGAGAAATATTGTATGATTCATATGATTCACAAAGATCTGGAGAAGGTGAAACAATTCAGCTGCATGGAAAGTTCAAGAGTAGTCTCCATAATTTTTCAATGGAAGAGATCTGGCCACCCCACCAAACTAAGTAATCGCAAGTCTAACCACACAAACTAAATAACCATGCATTTTTTTCCTTTTTAATAAATAAGCAAACATTTTTTTTTTTCCAGCTCCCTTATTATGGGGTATTACAAGAATAGTGATGGGCGAATACTAGATATGTTTAGCACATGGACTGGATAAAACGGCAATGTGAAAATAGTGAGTAAAAAAAATTCTAAATGCTTTGTAAATCACATCGGCGCTGATTTATTAGGGAAGTCAAATTAACGTGTGAGGAATTTCTTTAAACTAGATTAATGTGGAGATAATGTTGTAGGTAAGATGCTGTGATAAGCTCGGCAAAACCTTTATAAGCAATCATTTTCATTCAAAGCTGCTCCATCACGCTTGAGATGTGGAGCTGTAGAGAAAGCCACTAAAATGTTCTATTTTTGGATGCGCTAATGATAATGGTGTGTGTTGGTTGTGGTTGCATTTTGTTATTTCAAGCCCTGTCGGATACGGTTTATTTGTAGTCATGCCTGTCCGTGCTTCATGTGGCTCTTTGTCTTCGCAGAAGTGCACACAATGCTGGAAGAGCAAGCTAGCCAGCTTATGTTGACTATCAAGCTAAAATATGGTACAATGGCCAGACTGGATGTGATTAATCAAGTTCACCAGTTTGAATACACAATAATCAACAAGTTGTTTGCTCAATTCTGTGTAACCATCTAAGTAGCGCTGGCCTATCCCTGCTGTGTCCTCAGTGACGCATGGCAATTTTAAATGGTGGCATGTACAAAGAGCTGAGGGATCAGGTAAAAGGAAATCTTGTCTTTAGCAAGGGTTTTAGCTACTATTAACTGTCCTGCTGGACCTGCAAACCCTCTGCACAAAGCCTATTCAGAGCAAGTCCACTTCCAAGTGAATGTGATGCATTGTAGCGAATGAGGAAAAAGAATAGTCGACTAACCTTATGAAGGCTTGAGTGGGGGGGGGGGGGGGGTGATGATGCCTCTGAATGTCGACAGGTGCTTGTAATTTGCTGCAAACTCAGTTTTTGCAATCCTGTAGGCTAAACAGAGCAAGGTATATAAGGCCGAAAAATGACATTGTTCAGGGCTGCACATTTGTAGAGGGTCAGTGTGAGAGTACGCTAGGATGTCGGACACCGTACCTGTGTGTGGAGATTTTTTTCAAAACAGAGCAAAGCTTAGAAATAGAAAGAATTCCAAGAAAAAGTTCCAGACTGAAAACTTGTGAACAAGAAACCGAAAGGATAAAATAAAAACCGAGTCAAAAAGAGAAGTTTCATTATGTGAAAAGAGACAGTCTTGTTTAAGAAGTTGTAAAGGGAGACGTTTCAAGAGAAGGTAACAAAGCGTGAGGTTAGAAAGAAAGCATAACAGACAGACAAGAAAGGTGAAAGGACAGAAAGCAAACAGATAATATAAAGGAAAATATTTTGAGTTCATAGTGGAAGACAAGAAGAAAAACACATTTTGAGTTTTGGAGGTCCAGTATTGATCTCAGCTTTGTCATTTTCCTTTAATGCTCATTCGAAACGACAGAGCTGTTTGAGATTAGTCAAACTAAATTTCCCGGAGGAAACGCTCCCAAAGGGATCAATAAAGTTTAGCCTCATACTTATCCTTATGTGTTTGCAGACCCCATTTTGCAGTTCCTTTGTTTGAATTTCCTGACATTTCCCCCCACTATATAGAAGCAGTCACTGGTTTTGACACCCTAGAACAAGTTCCAGCATTGTCAGTTTACAAGCAAGCACACTCAATTTCCCTCAGAAAATGATGTATAAAATATATTAGATATAAAAAATAGAAAGGTCTCTCCTTTTTAGGACCCTTCTGGACTCCACATTTAGTGTCTGGTAACTCTATCTAGATTTTTCATGTAGTACTGACTAGCTGTGATAATCCATTGTAATCTTAAAGTATAATAAAACAGTAGTAAGAGTTTTGATTGGATGATTAGTGTAGTGATTAATATGCTTTAGCTGGCAACAATTCGTTTAACCCTAATTGAAGTAACTTTTTATTACTTAAACAACTACAGACATATCCTGTGGTCGAGGAAATATGTAACTGTTTAAGAAGATTTGAGTAATTTCTGGCCTGCCTTAAGCAAATAACACAACTAAAGAGACTGGTGAAAGCACTGAACTGTCCAAACCATTAACACAACCTTCAGATAGTGGATAGTGCTTGTCTTTCAGGATGATGCCTAAATGTCTGGAAAGGGTCTGGCCAAAGACATGGGTGTGCAGTGCACGTTTCACCAGTGGTTGGATGGTGAACAACAAAGCTGTGGGAGCTGCTCATGCTTGATGACTGATGAAACGATCGTCCTGCTAGTGGACTGTTTGGGCCATCCGGAGCCTGTTCGTTTTGTGCGTGTGCCCTCATGGAACCACTTTTCCCTACAACACAGTTAGGTCAGAAAAAATTGTAGCAACAACAGTCTAGCTTCCCTCTGTCTAATGATATCTCCTTCTCAAAGTCTATCTACTGGGCAAAATGTCTTGTACAGTGTCGTAGAGGCATGTCCAGGAGCCAACGATATCATACAAAGTCAGTTATGTATCTTAGCAATGGCGTTTTTCTTCTCTGATGGCTAAGGACGACAATGCCAAGGTTCAGTTTGTTAAAGAGTGGTTCTGGGAGCATGAACAATCATTTCACGCGCAAATTGGCCACACAGAGCCCTGTGTTGGACCCTCCTGTCCCATTCTCAGCCAACAAGCTCTGTATGGAAACAAAAGTCGTGCTGTTATGTAAGGTTGTCAAAACAATGGCACAGCAAATGGCCACTGTAATCACAGCTAATGCAGATCAACTAAATATTACAGTCTGGCCAGGCAGTATATACTGAGGCTGAAGCAACTCCTTATTGGGCATCATTGTTTCCATGTAGCTGACATCGTCAGGTAGGAGTGGAGAGTCCGACATACATTCAGTCTAAGAGATCTGCTGATTGTTATGTAAGATCCCCAGAGATCAGCTGCACAGATTTATATACCAATAATCCTCTAAACTCTAATCTGTGACAGGCACACTAACATGAAAACTGTATCGCTTTCTAATTGAGCAAATGCTTACTTCTGTTTTTTCTCTGACTTTGTATGTAGCCTCATAATAGAGGTTTTAACCCTTTTATGAACACACACATAATTTTAGTTATTTCGAAGAAATGACTCTCAATCTGCCAACGAAACTGACACATGCATATCGAAACCAGCCCTAATTATATAAAGTGACATACCGGGTGGTTTCATACAATTTCACTGGCCTAGGTTGTTTCAGTTGCATTTGAAGTCCATTTAAAAGTACGGGACAAATATGTCCCTTGGTCCTCAAAGGGTTAAGAGATTATCAGACTTCACTCTCAAACACCGTGTTACCACAGAGTTTGCATAGTGTTCGTGGTTCACGATAAAGATAGATATGCAGACTGGAGCTTACTGTTATAGGCCCAGTTTAGTTCCAGTATAGCATCAAGTTCTTAATTCTGCTTTTTATAACTATAGTTAGGTAACAGGCATATGTAATCCCACACAAAGTATGTGTAATCTGGCAGGTGTGCTAGCTCTGACCTACATGCCACATTGCAGTGTGTATTTTAGAGAACAAAAGCACAGAAGCGCATCCAGTTGCTTCCTTTCTTAACAGTTGGGGTTTTTATGTTCGCTGCACTTTTCAGACTGGTGGAAGATTTTTCAGATCTGATTTATAAACAGGATGCACCAAACATATGCTGAGAGGTGGCGCCCATGCAGGGAGTCCATGATTTATGATGGGGATTTGTTTCATCATAATTTATGTATGATTATATATGACATAATTTTCATCCATCCATTATCTTTCACTCATCCACACAGGGACACGGGCCAGCTGGTGCCCGCCTGGCAACTCTGGGCACATACAGTTGTGCTCATAAGTTTACGTAACCTGGCAGAATTAGTCATTTTTGGCTGTTTTTAAGAGAATATAATGAATAATACAAAAACGTGTTATTTTATTCATGGTTTGGTGAAGCCATTTGTTAGCAAACAATTGTGTTTGCCCTTTTTAAATCACAACGACAACAGAAACTACCCAAATCTCCCTGATCAAAAGTTTACATACCCTAGTTCTAAATACCGTGTTTTGCCTCCTTTAACATCAATGACAGCTTGAAGTCGTTAGTGGTAGTTGTGGATGAGACCCTTCATTTTCTCAGATGGTAAAGCTGCCCATACATGAATCCTTACATCACGTAGAGCACAGGAGTGTATCATGTACTGCATGCAGCGTACCTGATTAAAACACTTATATTTAGCAACAGTTGGCAACCTCATTACGATACCGTCATCTTTCTATCATTTAATCGTTACCATTGGAATTCATTTATTGAATGACGCTTTGAAAAACTAAAACACGAAAATGTTTCTTTGCGACCATAGGTTTAACTTACTACATATGCTAGCAGTCATTACTGGCACCTCTGCGTATAAAATTGGAGTCCGGTTTCTGCTGATTGTTTATTATTGTATTCCCGATGTAAAGTAAAAATATTGCAAGGCTCACCATTGTAAAACGGGGAGTACAGGTACTGCATGGAATGCTGATTGATGCATGGAACAGACTTATCACAATTACGACTTGACCAAAGGTAGGAACAGATCCCCACGCTGATATGTGCTATTAATAAGATCATGGCAGTTAATATGGATTTTATTTACTGCTGTAACTGCCCCTCCTCTTTTCTCAATGCTTTGTATAAGATTTCCTAATATGGCTAAAGGACTTTTCTTATAGTGAATGACAAGGGTTATCCAAATAAAAAAAGTTCACTAAAGTCAGTAGCTACAGTTCAATTTACATTTACGGCATTTAGCAGACGCCCTTATCCAGAGCGCCTTACAACTGATACAGTTTTACAATCCAAGCAATGGTGGGTGAAGGGCCTTGCTCAAGGACCCAACTGTGGCAGCTTGGCAGAGGTGGGATTTAAACCCTGGACCATCAGGTCCATTCAGGTCCAGAGTCCAGAACCTTCATCTCTAGGCTACCGCAGTCCAATTCACTATGCTGTGCATCTATACTAGTGACTGACACTGTGTGGTAAAATTGGAGCACCTGATGTTGTATACAGAATACTAACCTAACTTTAAGTGGGTTAACTGTATTATCTAATCACCACTGTTCACAGAGCAGTCTTACATAAGACGGCGACTGTGTGAGCCTTGGGTAAAGTTAAAACGGCAATAAGAGAATAAAGGACCTCTCAGTCCTGCATTCTCTACAGGATTCTAGTAGCGCAGAGTAAACACAAACACGAGTAAATCTGTTTCAGAATATTTAAACATCTAATATCTAAACACATCAATCGAGTTAGAACAGTCTCCAGTGGCTTATCAGTAGTTAATCGTTCAGTTACGGTCCATGTGCTGCTCTTTTAAAGCAAGTTTGTGACGGAGCTATTGCCGTTAGCTAACGTAGTTCATTTGTTATTCTTCTTACCTTTACTCCTTATCTTTATACAGACTACGGAATGAACTTGAAAAATATAAATGAATATTATACAAACAATAAAACGCAGCCAACTCGATCTACAGAAGTCAAAATGAACTGCAAATTCAATGGCATGGAAAACATTTTATTGCAATACAAATCCAAACTGACAGACAGTTCAAAATGAAAGACTTGTTTAGTCAGATCTGGGTGCGTGGCGTATTGCCCTGCAGGATGATTCGCCAGTAACACTATTTTTGGGAAATAAAATGCTTCCCTGCATATGTGTGTGTAGAATTCTAGTATAAGTCCATTACATCCCAAAAGCCATAGGGTTTAGTTATGCCAGGGGTTTCAGGTCTACTTGTCAAGCTGCGGCACACAGAATTTAGAGGGGCACAGCTGTACCCTGCTACTTCCTAATACATCAGTCACAGAGGCACAACTGTGGATAAAAAAATAAGCCTGTTAAAAACAATATACAGCAAGTCATTTTACAGTCAAGTTGTTTTCCGCCAAGCTTTTTATTGAATGCCTTTGCTTTAGTGGTCTGTATAGTTTTGGTAGGTTATACAGTTATAAATAGCTATCCACTCATTTCATTTCATTATCTTATTTGCAGTGTGGCTGACTTTTTATGAAAAATGGGAGCATATCAATTAATCCATGCAGAAAAAAAAACTTGCTGGCCGCTCAAGCTTTTGGAAGGATGCTGGAGCATTTTGGGAAATAGAGTGCCTGTAGTGAAATCATGTAGCGTGTTCTGTAGTTCTACTTAGCAATCCTGGCTAAAGTTGACAAATTATCATTTGATTTATTTGCCCCCGAGTTAGGCTGTGTGATGGACAGGCAAGTTTTGGTCGTACCCAACTTGTAAAAAAAATAAAGCTTCTGTACAAATAAAGCTTCTGTGCAGCTGCACTATAAACCCCAATAATGAACTTCATTAAATAAACTGAAGACAGAAAATCTGTTCAAAAGCCGCACTAAATTAACCATCCTTTATTAAGTGTTGTCAGCATGTCATCAGTTTACAGTTATGAAACCTATTTTTCAGTTTAGTACAAATACGTTTGCTATTTTAAAGAATTATAGCTATCAAGGATTGATTTCCTTTAATTGTTAACAGTGGTAACTTCGAGTTACAATGAAAATGAAACAATTGCTCCAAACAAGTCTCTTCTGCTTATTTATTGGCTTACTGTTGTGACTTTATTGATGAGACGTGAAATTCTCCGAAGAAAAATTCAGCAACTTGTGAGCCATTCACGTTAAACCTTAATAAGTAATGACGAAGAGATTGAGCTCTTTGAAGTGTTTCCAAGCCTCGGCTTCAAGTACATTTGAATTGAAACATCTGAGACTGCCTCGCTCTTTTTTTTCCATCACTTCAAGCAAAGTTAGCCTCACAGTAAACATCACAGGGCTGCTTTCACGACATTAATTACAGTGCTTGCCTAGTGCTGTATTGTTATCCCTTTTGTTCGTATGCTTTTATTCGTAGTTTTTCACACATTTGGGTAATTACTATAGCTCAAACTGCTTGATTCATTGACACCATTCAATCACGGGGGCATCCATAATTGTGTTGTGACCTTTACTATGTATTTTGTGCAGTAAATGTAGCATTTAACAGAATTACATGTAAATATTGGTAAAGAGTCACAGACTTGTATTTAGGGTGATCATGTGTGTGTTCACTGCTCATTTGGATGGGCTAAAGATGGATTCACTATATGCTTGGTATAAATAATACTCAGTAAAGATCTTTTACATCCCCTGGTCATTCATTTCATTGCATTATCTTCCGCTAAATTCACATGGGTTCACGGGCCAGCCGGTGCCCACCTGGCAGCTCTGGGCGCAAGGGCAGGAACAACCCTACACAAGGTGTCAATCCATTGTAGGACACAGACAGTAACACACACAGTCTCACACTAAGAGCCACCAATTAACCTAACACGCATGTCTTTGGACTGTGGGAGGAGTAACCGGAGTAAAATCCACACAGACACGGGGAGGACATGCAGACTCCACACAGAAAGGACCCAGGCAGTTCCTGGGATTGAACCCAGGACCTTCTTGCTGTGAGGCAGCAGTTGCTACCCATCCAGCCGTGCTACTCACTGAGCCACCGTGCCACCGTTATAAATTTATGTTACGAAATAAATGTCTTAGGTATTGCAATATAATTTATTGCATCACCAGAATCATTATGATTTCCATTTTTTTTTTAATGTTTTAAACATCCGTATTTTGCTACTCTGGCCTCCTCCCAACCCAAATCCCAAACTTTTCCGCTCCAATAAAAACGATCAATTCAAATCACCGTATGTGATGCTATAAATGAGCATAAAATAAGTTATTATAAATTCAATAATGTATTACACATTACAAAAATAGGGTATATTACATTATTGAAATTATTCTTGAGATTTCATTTTGAAGTATCCCCTAATTTTTGTGAGCAGTATATTTTTGTTCATTATCATCCTTAACATTACCAATATTACCACAACAGCCTAGGATTTCTGTAGTGAATTGTTTGACATTAAGATAAGACTTGTTTGGCGTAACCATGGAAACAAAGAGGGACAGGGAAATGCATGTCAGTAATGAGAGTTTAACGTAATTACGGCAGTATTTTACGAAACTATGCTCACATGAATAAACAGTTAGTTAAATAACATCTTACGCTAGTTGTTGACTAACATTAGAAATCCATGACCTCTTAAAAGAGTAAAAATTGTCATTAACAACACATTAATTATTGCTTAATTATAAATCATTCATATTTAATTACATATTTAAATTCTGTATAAACCCAGTAGCCATCATTAAGTATTACTTTAAATCATGTCAATGTTCTCTTGGCATAATTAAAATAAAAAGTATTACAAATTTTTTTTGTTTTGTTTTTGTTAGGATGGTAAAAAAAAAAAGTATTTTGGCCTTTTAGCACTAATGAACGCTTACAGCCAAAGAAATGTCTGAAATGTTAATTTAAGATAAAGCTAAATACTTTCTTTGCTGCAGGATTCCCAATATCATTAACAATATTAGTTTGTTTGTTGAATGTCTGTAAGTGAAATGCCTATGAATGTACATAGCCCAGATATCTCCTTTAATTATTAATTTTTATTTAATATAAGATTGTTAATTATTAAGGTTATGATTTGCCATTAGGGATTGGTGTATGGTTAATTAAAATATTTAAGGAATTGTTTAAGGAAATAGATTTCTCAAGATCATCGAAGTCCTCATTAATTATGACGTTTTCCATGTGTCCTCAGACATGGAAATCCACTCCATAAAGCTCTCAGCGAACCCGACAGACCTCTCCGACAGCGTTTGCTTTAATGACATGTTTGGACAATGGCGTGTTGAACATCACCGAGTACTTCCCTATGAGCAATTCTACTGAAAGAAACGTGAATGAAAAATGTCCTTTAGACTAAAATAATGTCACGATTCCACGATCCCTCAGACACAAGAACAATATATTTAGTCTTCTGTTATTCCTGTAATAAATAAATAATTACAGGGTTATATGAAAAAAAATTTCCCAACTCTTGAGGCTACCTAAATGGTATAATGGGTCTTTAAGTGCTATTTTGTCTACGTGTTCACAGGTTTATCCAGTTTCACGCTGTCTCTTTCCCCTAAGACCAGAACAACAATGACTGATTCAACATTCACTCTCTGACAGATGCTGAGGTGGCTTGGTTATTTACCTTGCAGATAGCCCAATGCAATACTCTTGATCTACAGCTCCAACCAACTCAGTACAGTATCAGTAACGTTACTACATGAACTACTATATAGACAACAATCAGATCAATGCCATTGAATTAAACAGGTGTGCTGCCTTTGGATGTTTTCACGTACTGTCTTCCTGCAGGGATGTCAGGATGACAAATTTTGACAGGATTTTGGGTACCCAGGGTTATTGATATGCTAGGGCAATAAGACTGGTCAAAGGCTGGATACTTAAACAATGACTAGCACATGAAAGATTTCGATATGTGCTTATGTGTTCTTTCCTTGATTGCAGTCATTGTAGTATTAGTGACTGCTGCTGAAATGTAACTGCGCCCCGGCTAGAACTAAAAGCTGCTACTTCCCTGTTGTGTGTCTTTCCACAGCACTATTTCCTCATTGTGTTTGGCCACGATGGGCAGAAACCTCTGGAGCTGCGTGCTGATGAGGAAGCAGAGTGTGATGAGTGGGTGGAGGCCATCCAGCAAGCCAGGTATGCTTGTAACAATATAGGCTCTATTTTGTGTGTAACACCCCAGGGAAATAGTGGTGTACTGGACATTTGGCTGCAAATTTCCTGTTTGTGCTTAGATGCTATTTTGCTTACACGAAATGTAACTGGCTGCTCTGAAGAGAGAGAAATGGTGCAGGACGGAAGCTTGACATTTAAAATCTTTTGGCACAGGGTATAGTATCTCACAAAAGTCAGTACACTGCTCTCATTTTTAAAAACCTATTTTGTTATATCATTTCATGAGACAACACTGAAGATATGAAAATTTCACACAATTTAAAGCAGTCAGTCTACGGCTTGTATAACAGTGTAAATTTGCTGTGCCCTCAAAATGAAAGCATTAAAACACGATCGATTCAACGATTAAAACACATCCATCTAAACCGCTGGCAACACCCCTAAGTGAAAATGGACAAACTATACCCAAAGTGTCAAAATTTTGGGTGGCCACCATTATTTTCCAACAATCCTTCCTTTAACTCTCTTGGGCATGGAGTTCAATAGAGCTTCACAGCTGGCCACTGGAATCCTCTTCCACTCCTACACGACGACATAATGGAACTGGTAAATATTAGAGACCTTGTTCTTTATCATAGATGCTCCACAGAGTTTAGGTCTGGAGACCAGCCCAGCACGGTTACCCTCAGTTTCTTTAGCAAAGCAGTGGTTATCTGGGACGTGTGTTTGGGGTTGTTATCATGTTGGAATACTGGCCTGCAGCCCAGTTTCTGAAGGGAGGGGACCATGCTTTGCTTCAGTATGTACCAGTACATATTCTCATACATGGTTCTCTTAATTAACTGTAGTTCCACACAGTTTGCAACTAGCATGCAGCCGCAAACCATGACATTCCCACCACCATGCTTGACTGTAGTCAAGACACAACTGTCTTTGCACGCTTCACTTTTTACACCCTTGACACCATCTGAACCAAAAAAGTTTATCTTTGTCTCATCAGGACATGGTTCCAGTGTTCCATGTCCTTGGTCCCCTTTTCTTTAGCAAACTTTTTGAGGTGGCTTCCTTCTGGGACAACCGCCATACAGACCCGTTTGATACAGTGTGCAGCGTATGGTCTGAGCACTGACAGGCTGACCCCCACCCCTTTAACCTCTGTAGCAATGCTGACAGTACTCCTACGTCTATTTTCAAAAGACAACCTCTGGATGTGATGCTGAGCATGTGCACTCAACTTCTTTGGTCGACCATGGCGAGGTCTGTTCTAAGTGGAAACTGTCCTGTTAAACCACTGTATGGTCTTGGCCAGTGTGTGTAACGTGGAGAGCCCAATTCTTCTGACCAATATGAGAGTGTGAGAGCTATAACACCAAACGTAACACACCTGCTCCCCGTTCACACATGAGACCTTGGAACACTAATGAGTCACATGATGCCGGGTAGGGAATATGGCTAATCTGGCACAATTTGGCCATTTTCACTTGAGGGTATACTCATTTTTGTTGCCAGCGGTTTAGACATTAATGGCTGTGTTTTTTTACACTAATTTACACTGTATACTGTAAGCTGTAGACTGATTACTTCAGATTGTATAAAAGTGTCATATCTTCAGTGTTGTCCTATGAAAAGATAATTAAATGCGTGAGGAGTGTACTCACTTCTGTGAGTTACTGTAGTACGGGTACAGTATTGTGCTTATTTTACTTGCTTCTTGGCCTTGAAAGTCCATAGTTCTTCATCCCTGATGTCAGTATTTTCGACCCTGTGAACTTTGTGGGATCTGTGGATTTTGGATGGCTGACTTTCAAAATATTAGCCTGTAGGCTTTTTTTCAGGTCTGTGCACTTGAGAAACTAGAACTAACATAAGGTAAACTCTTTTTAAGAGACAGAGAGTGTGTGCGCATACCAGTCTTGGTCACGCTCTTAATAAAGCACCCTATGTCCTAACTGACTGGAAGAACTGTCTGTCTGCTCTGTTGTGCTGGACAGATCAGCGCAGGGAGAAAGACATTACGTAACACTGTGTGCATTTATCTTTGTCGCTGGAAAGCAGATCAGCACATAATAAACTGCACTGAGCAAGACAACTCTTGTCTTTTTTCTCGGGTGGACCCTTGAGAAAGCATCGCTGCAAAAGCAATTAACTAAGCAGAAGCCCTTGTTATTGTAGGTGTCCCCCTCGGGCTGCAAGTGCATCACAGGGGGGTGTTTTTGTTACTATGTTCTTTTTTCATTTGATCAGTCCCAAAGTGAAAGACGAAACAGGAGGCAAACAGTGATGGTGTCCAAACGCCATCTGGCATCTCAGGCACTCGGTGCTTAGACCACGAGGCAGACACGTTACATACAAGCAGAGCTGTAGCGTTTCCATTGGTCTACGTCCCTGACGCAATCTGCTGGAATGACATGGATTAATGCGTTACTTGTGAGCAGATGTGGCCTTGAGCAGTGTGACTAAACCCCATCTTCTCTTGACTCGCTCAGCTTATACACTTCTCAGCTTGAGCTGCCAAAAAGAAAAGCAAATACAGCCATCTCCAAGTTCAGCATTTCTAGTCACCGTCGTTCACAAGTTCGAAAGTGGATAAAGAGAACACAATTATAATTACAAGTATATAAAATGAATCAATTTGAAATATCCACGAGTGGCAGAACTTATGCTTTCTGTCTAGTGTGACTCCCTTGTGCATTAATAACTGCAACTAAATGGTTCTTTTAACTGTTGATCCCTTCTGCTATGTGGCCTGCACGAATTTAGCCCATTCTTCCATACAGATGAGCTTTAATTCTGTAAAGCATTTCTGTTGGATAAAGACGAGAGCCTATAGACAAATAGTGTTATATACTGCTCACTAAAAGTAGGGGATATTTCATTTTGGAGATGTCAAATTGAAGTATGAGGATCATAGTCCTTATATGTAGGGAATAGGTGGTTCGTCATTGCTAAGAACTGAAAATTTAATCAATGGGTCTAAAAATTATTTTATAAAATATTATATATATATATATACTAGTCTGGACCAGTTGACGTGTGTACCCAGTTAGCGTACTTCTTCCCTTGCAGGACTTAAGATTAAGATGAAGATGAAGAGATATTAATTCTATTTGCGTTGCTCAGCACGTCATTTGTTTCTTCTCTCCTGCTCCAGTTATTCGGACATCATTATCGAGCGTGAAATTCTCATGCAGAAATACATCCACCTGGTTCAGATCGTTGAGACGGAGAAGGTGGCAGCCAATCAGCTGCGCACACAGCTAGAGGACCAGGACACGGAGATCGAGAGACTCAAAGCCGAGGTCGATCAGTGATTCCACTTATTTTTATAGTATTTGTCTGTCAACTATACGCTGCATTTGTTTGTCATGTAACTGGCGTAAGTGCTTTGGTAAGTTTGTCTGGCGCTGACAGACCTCATAGAGATTGTTATATAAGCCATTACATATGTAATATGTACATATGTATCAGTATCAGAGCTGCCCAACAGTGGAGCTCCTCAACAGCGGAACAGTGGCTTGTAGAGAATCTAAACTAGAACTAGAAGTATAAAAACATACAAGTGAATTTATAAACTATGACTTCCATGACTGTCAGGCGTCGAGTTGTGATATTCAGTTATGTGATATATTTATATTCATATACTCATTGACAAAGAAAATATAACACACCCAGATAGAAATGTCGGATTGCTGCAAAACTCGACATGCGAAGCTGGACTGCTGTGGACTGGAACTGAATCAAGACTCAGACTCCTGCGTTGGTCGGGTTTGACTATGGAGACATTTTTCAGCAAGATAATGCTTGCCCACACATAGCAAGGATTTCCCAGGAATCATACTGCAACACTTACAGTTACTGAGCGATCTGGACGCCAGATTTATGCACAGTCGTATCTCAACTTGCATCCAGATTAGAGGCAACCCAGCAGGGTAGTAATTAATAGATGCCAATTTTTCCCCAATAGGCATATCCTTATTATAATTTGTATTATAATCACTTACATATATTCTCATTGTGTTTATACATATTACATACATAACGTCTTGCATTATTTTGTCAATAAGAGAATTCTGATTCCTCTTTCTAATAATTTCTGAATATGCATAATTTCATAAATATTTTTTTTACCTTTTAATGTAATGTAATTAACCTAGAAATACAATGTAAGAATAGGTTAGTGAATGACAGAAGGTTCAACCAATTGCAGAGCATAAGTAGAACTACAGCTGCCATATTTCACTAAAAGGCATTACACACCGTTCGTGATGCGAAAAAAAAAATGTTAGTGCAATAGTCACATTGTTATATACAAGTAATTCTGGTTACATTAATGACATTTTTTGCTGGCTCATATATTCAATGAAGGATTGTTTTCTTTGAAAAAACACTACACAGTCGTGACCGGACAGCTTATTCATTTATGATTTTTAAATAGTTAAATAAACATACATGCATTATGTACTTTAATAGAAATAATATGTGCAAGCTGTTATCTTGTTATCTTGAACTGCACAGCTTCACTCGTCCATCTTGGTTGTTGCTATGCCAACACTAGGAGTATGACTGATTCTTTTGAATACCATGACCGGTTGTCATCGGCTTTATGAATAACTTTTATTCTTGCTAGGATATACTCCTAACATTAAGAGGGAAACACCCATAATTCTAAGATTCTTCTTAAACGCTTCGCCACTAGGAGCAACTCCTAGCACAAAGATTATGTACAGTCTTTGGGAAGAAAGCCCACAAGAAACGACTTTCAGAAAAAAGAAAAAACAACAAGGTGTGAGAAAGAGACAGCTTAAACAAATACACACACACAATCTCATAAACGACCATTTAAAAAATACTGTATTTTTTCACATTTTTCTCGTTAGAACTAATGGTTTCCCAGTTGGTTATTGATCAGTCTCAAAGAGCTGGATTCAGTTCAGTTCTCTTCAGTTCTCTAAATGTAAGTGTTTGGGTTTAATACACTGCTCACTATTAGGGGATATTTCAAATGATTATTAAGTGGATCCCACAAGAACTGCTGGATAATCTGATCCTGTCCATGCACCATCACTGTCTGTGTGTTTTAGCACTCTTGGATGACCATACACCCTACTGAACAGTCAATGTGGGGGCACTCTCGTACATTTTAACATGCTTCAGGTCACCATCGTGAATATGTCACTTGCAACTCAATCATTTAATTGAGTTTGCTCTTAATTGCATAATCGAAAAACTCATTATTCATTATAAAAGATCCTTTAATTTTTGTGAGCATTGCACTTATTTCATTATTATCACATTATGTATTTCCATAACTGAATCGATCATAACAATGAGATTTTTTAGTAATGACTGTAAGATTTGTTTTGCTTCATTTGAATTCTCAATTTCTTATTCAGGTGATTGTTTCAGTTACTAAAGTTACTTGGTGAGAAGAACAGCCTTAAGACCATTATAGCCATAATTTGCTTAAAGGTTGATAGGAGATATAGGTTTGGTGACTGAGACGTTTAATGCAGGATGTTGTGTGAAGAATTCAGATTGTCTGTAAAGAGGAAGTGAGATGGATATCTGCCATGAACTCACCCACACATCATCTTTATAGCAAGACACATGATTATCTGAATATTCATTGATGAGAATGTGTTCGATGCTGATGTAACTGCTTACCAAATAATGTATTCTCTTCATATTATCCAGTAATTGTTCAGAGTATTGGGTATTCTTTTAGCCAGGCAGTTGCATTGCTCATTCTATTTTGTGACAAAGGTATTCTGTTGGATTGAGATCTGGTGACTTTGGAGGCCATATTAATACAGTGAATCCAATTCGAAATGATTTGATTTATCCTGCTAGAAGTAGTGGTCATAAAGCGATGGACAAAGTCAGCAAAAATAGTCAAGTAAGCAGTTGTGTTTAAACAAGGCTGGTATTCAGGGGCCCAGTGTCTGACAATATTATATCTACCACAACATTACACCACCACCATCTTCCAAAACTGGTAATACAAGGCATTGTCCATTGTCCAATTTTGGTGAGTGCGAAATAGCTTTAGTTACCTGTTTTTAGCTGAAAGAAAGGGCACCCAGTACGGTCTTCTCTGCTGTTGTCCATGTGCTTCTGGGTTTGACGTGTTGTCCATCCAGAGATGCTTTTCTACATACCTCGGTTGTAGCGAGTGGTTATTTGTGTTACTGTTGCTTCTCTATCAGCTCGAACCAGTCTGGCCATTCTCCTCTGACCTCCAGCATCATGGCATTTTTGACCAGAGAACTGCTGCTCACTGGATATTTTCACACTCCGTTTCAAACCATCCTCTGTAAAACCTAGTCGTGACTGTTTATGAAAACCTCAGTAGATCAGCAGTTTCTGAAATACTCAGACCAGGCCATCTAGCACCAACAACCATGCCGCGTTCAAAGACACACAAATCACTGATTGCAAGCATTGTGATGACATTTAACAACCGTTATAGTGTGCAGATTCATATGACAATTTTATATACAGTTTTCTGTTGTCGTTTTTAACAGATTGTAGCCTTGAATAAAACCAAGGAGAGAATGCGCCCCTACCAAGTGAACCATGAGGAGGATGATCCAGATATCAAGAAAATTAAAAAGGTACCTCATGCTGTGAATATGTTCTGAGTATTGCAGAGTCTTTTTTATTGGGTATTTCGCCTTCTTTACAGCAGCTTCCTGGCATGGTCACCCAGTATTAATGCTACAGTGTTAATGTTTCTGAGTAACAAATATCCTATATAATATACATTTTCAAAGCATTTACAGCAAACTGGCCACTGTGATGTTTTTGCTGTTGTGTGCCCAGTAATGTTCATGCGGGGAGCTTCTTAAACACATTTGTTATTGAAGTATATTGCTAATAATGATAATTCTGGAGATGATAATAGTTTAATGATAATGTCTAAATGTGCATTATTGCCAAAGCCTACTCTATAACGCTCTACAGTTACATCAGTTAATTTATTTACTTATAACTTATCAGTTAGCACTATTATTCGATCTATTATTCTTTGATGTGAAAGTGGGCGGATCTTCCTGACATGGTTAGTCAGCAGCCAGTCTTTATCCTGATGCTACAAACAGTATAACCTTGGAGCAAAGTCGTTTGGTCTGCTGCCCCAATTGCTCTACCCTTATTTCTAGATAAGGCTTGCAATGCAGTGATCATCAGGATTCAGAGGTTGCCAGTTTGACTGTAATTTAAAAGCTAACCATTATGACCTAGGTTCAGAGTTTCATGCGAGGTTGGTTGTGTCGGAGGAAGTGGAAAATCATAGTTCAGGACTACATCTGCTCGCCCCATGCTGAGAGCATGAGGAAGAGGAATCAGATTGTCTTCAACATGGTGGAGGCCGAGACCGAGTATGTGCACCAGCTCTCCATCCTGGTCAATTGCTTCCTCAGGCCGCTGCGCATGGCTGCTAGCTCCAAGAAACCTCCCATTAGCCACGATGACGTCAGCAGCATCTTCCTGAACAGGTGGGTTTTTGGTAGAGTGTGTGGTATGAGGAACAAAGAGGTAGAGATAGAATAAAGTAAAACTAAACAGTTCTTCCACATTTAGCACATACCAAGAGATGTGCTTTAGGTGTTATTTTGTCCCATTCTTCAGGTGTGTAGTAGTACAGGGTTGCCACATTTTTTGTTTCATAAATCACTGCTTATTCTATTGCGGGCAGGTCAGGACTGCAGGAAGGCCAGTCCAGACCCATACGCTCTTCTTCCAAAGCCATGCCTTTGCAGCATGTGGTTTTGCATTGTCAGTGCCTTAACTAACTGACATTAACCTGTCACGGTGCTGCTTTTTATACCAAATCCTGATCTTAATCACCTTTTCGAGATCATATCATCATTTAGTTTTTTAACCTAATTTCTTGCTGGCTTGTTTAATGACAAATTAAATGTATGGAAAGTCGGCCAGACAAAACATTAAATATCTCAGGTTCATACTGTCCACAGTGAAATAAAGGTTCAAGTAAATGTAAGACAAACATTGCATTTCTATACTGTGCCAACTTTTCTGATTTTGTTTTTTTAACTCAGTATCAAACTGACTCGTTTTCACGTTGTACTGAATATACATGCAACATTCTCAAAAAAAAAAAAACCCAAAACAAATGAATATGTTACATTTTCTTGTTAAGCATTAGTGTATGAGTTCTTTAGCATCGCTCAGGGATATATGTCTAATAATAAAGATTATATACACCATGCACACTGCTCACAAATATTAACGGATACTTCAAAATGAAATCTCCCATGGCGAAATAT
Source organism: Parotocinclus haroldoi (assembly GCA_034779995.1). Lineage (NCBI taxonomy): Eukaryota > Metazoa > Chordata > Actinopteri > Siluriformes > Loricariidae > Parotocinclus > Parotocinclus haroldoi. The sequence goes on along the minus strand of JAUZST010067503.1, from coordinate 3,805 downwards.
CCCCTAATTTATGTGAGCAGTGTGTCAGAATACCCAGAACCAAGAGCCCTCAGCTGTGGAATTACACAAGAGAACCATAAAAATTGTCAAACATTAAAGGAATAAAACATTCATTCTTTTGCACAAGGCTTACATCATCCTCTTCTTTTTTTTTTCTTTAGTGAAACAATCATGTTTTTACATGAGATTTTCCACCAAGGCTTAAAGGCAAGGATAGCAAACTGGCCCACTCTGGTTTTAGGTAAGCAAACGCTATTCAGCTTCTCCATTCAAAAGCCTAATTACTTGTGCGACATCTCTTTCGCAAGGAGCACAAACTCTGAGGTGTCAGGCAGACATCAAGGACGAACCGGGTCTCTGCTTACGCCCAGAGTCTTGGACAAACGCTTTCTGTTACGTCTGACTTCTTGCTATCTTACCGTCTGCAGACATGCATTTATGTTCCACAATAAAATCCTGACAAAACACTGTTGCACCGTTTTAGCCCTGAAAGTCCAGATAAGCAAAGCTGGCAACAAAACCATGGCTTATGACCTAAGCTCCATGACTGGGGCCAGTTGACACTATTTAATCAAAAAACACATCTGTACATATTACTGTAAATACAGTTATTTACAGCAGGTCTTTTTCTTGAGTCGATTAGGATCTTTTTGCAGATCAGAGATCATTGTCAAAAATGACATTTTGCAGATCATTGTTAAACACTCAGTTTACAGGACTGATTATACTCAGTATATACAGTAGTATCTCGGTTCTTGAGACTGAATAAATATTTCCTTTAAGGAATAAAGTAAACTAATCAGTTCCAGACGAGATGTAAAAAATCCACACTCGGTAAGTGTGCATTGTGGGCATTAATGGAGTTGTACTGTACAGGAGATTCCTGATTCATGATCATGATGTTCCAAGAAAGCTATAGAAAGTTAAATGCATCATGAACTGATGAGTTTATACTGGTCACCAGACGTCCTCTTTTACTCTGACATGTCCTCTATTTGAGGCAAAAAAATTTGTTTTACCAGAGCTTACTTCAAAGTGTTTCATTCACAAACTAGTCACGCCCTCCCCCTGCTTTGTTTGGCCGTTATTGGCTGATAGCCTTCTCTGCAAAAATTTCAATGGTCAGTCTGCAATCTCAGATCTGGTCACCCTATATTATACGGATTATACTGTATTATTACGGAGCTTATTAATGCTTTCATTAACCTAGAGTTGGCCAAAATCATTATGTCAAAGCTGTAATTCAAGTGTTGAAAGGTCACATATAATGTAGTGAGTAGTGGATTAAAAGTGAGAAGTAAAAGCAAAACACTTACTTTATTGATGGACTCAGGGCTCTAACTGCTCAGCCTGAAAGCCTGTTTTCCTTTCGGTTGGTTGTCGTTGCAAACTGTTTTAGGACTCATTGGGACTTATTTGGACTAAGAATGAACTGTAGATGAACTGTAGATGTTAAACTACTACTCAGGCTCTATTGACCTACATAAGCACAATATTGAAAATAATTAAAATCTCATTTCCTTATACAAATTTGGTGGTACAATACCTAAATCTGGACTTTCTTACGAGATTGACCAGACTTCTAACGAGAGTTACCCACAAGAAACAAATGGGTATATCAAGATAAAATTTCTAACACTGTTTCAAACGTTACTTCGATCCACCAAGGAAATCAAATGGATTAACCCATTTGTAACTGCAGTTGTTCTCTCACCATAGCCGATCTCTTTGACATCCTGCTACCCATGCTGAACATCTACCAGGAGTTTGTGAGGAACCACCAGTACAGCCTACAGGTTCTAGCCAACTGTAAGCAGAACAGAGACTTTGACAAGCTGCTGAAACAATACGAGTCCAATGCTGCTTGTGAGGGGAGGATGCTAGAAACCTTCCTCACATACCCCATGTTCCAGGTTGGACCAACACTCTTAAGCTAACCACTTACAGCATATTCAAAGCAAATTACATAAACTACTTTATTTGCCAGTCTTGTTTACACTTCCTGTGTCTCTGAGTTTTATATTTTGGAATCTTTTCATTGCTTTTTTTGACAGATTCCACGCTATATCATAACTCTACATGAACTTTTGGCCCACACACCGCATGAGCACGTGGAGCGCAAGAGTCTGGAGTTTGCCAAGTCCAAACTTGAAGAGCTGTCCAGGTAATAACTCCCTTGGCAAGTTTCCATCCTTTGACAAATTTGACTAATGTAGTTGATGGAAACTGTCATGTGGTCATGTGACAGCCACAGGCAAAGCATCAACCTAAGGAGCACAGAAACTCTGGCGGTAGTGCAGTAAACACTCAGTGAGACTGGAAACTGTATGGAGTGCAGATTTTGAGGTCCGTTAGACCCATCTGTAGTTCATTACCTCCAACAGTGTCATGGAACCTAGAAACCTGGACTGTAGAGAGTGCAGGGAAGCAGAACTACACTGTTCACCTGGCCAAATCTTAAATCTTGAACTTCAGTTTGAGAGCTGGTTCGACTGCAGATCAGAAAATCTGTCCCCAATAAAGGATCTAATCCAGATCAGGTAAACTGCTTACAGGACATGGGAAAAGACAGCTGATATAACCCTGTCATGCTGATTAGAAGGGCAAGGAATCTTTTTCTTTTAACATAGCGCCCTGATCAACTATTTTTTCAAGGATTGTATTTTAATTGCTGTAAAGAAGAATTCAGGGCACCCAAGAAAGTCAAGCAAGCGTCAGGACCTTCTCCTAAAGAGGATGCAGATTTGAGATCGGGTGCAGAGCTTGCTCAGGAATGGCAGAGGGCAGGTGTTAGTGCAGGGCAGGGCACACAGTGAGAAAAATACTTTTGGAGTATGGCATGGTGTCAAGAAAAGCAACAAAGAATCCACTTAGCTCCAAAAAAACGTCAAGGACATTCTGGCATTCTGCAGAAAATATAGGACTGTAGAGGACTGGAGTAAGGATAGTTTCTCTGATGAAGCCCTCTTCAGGCTGTTTATGACATTTGGAAAAATGATTGTCCGGAGAAGAAAGGTGAGCACTACCACGAGTCTTCCAACAACCAACATCCTCCAAGAGCAACTTCTCCCAGCCAACAAAGAGCAGTTTGGAAATGAACAATACTTTTACCAGCATGATGGAGCACCATGACATAAGGCAAAAAATGTTGAAACAAAGTGCTCAGTTGAGTGCAAAGTGCTTAATTTAACGTGTGCAATCAATAATAGATCAGTAATAGATCAAAACTGCTACAGGAAATAATATGTAATGTCTATTCAGGGTGATGCATGATGAGGTGAGTGACACGGAAAACATCCGCAAGAACTTGGCCATCGAGCGCATGATCGTGGAAGGTTGTGATATCCTGCTCGACACCAGCCAGACGTTTGTTAGGCAAGGTAAGCTTCGTCCACCAAGCTGTTTTTCGTTACTCACCCTTCATCTTCACTCACCTTGCTTTCTTACTCTTTCTTACTGTCTTTGTCTAAGGTTGTCTGATCCAGCTTCCCTCGGTGGAAAGGGGGAAACTCAGTAAGGTGCGTCTGGGATCCCTGTCCCTAAAGAAAGAAGGGGAGAGGCAGTGCTTCCTGTTCACCAAGCACTTCCTCATCTGTACTCGCAGCTCCGGAGGCAAGCTGCACCTGCTCAAAGTGAGTCTCACACAATTATGTAAACAGGAATAATTGTGCACGTGTGTAGTTGTGGAGCTCGGGTAATTGCTTGTGGTAGACGAGTCAGTCACTCAAGAGGAAATATTGAGTGTACAAATCATAGTCAGAGTTAAGCTATGGGTGTGTAATGGGAGTTATCCATATACTGGTTA
>JAUZST010067492.1:0-22266 GCA_034779995.1 Parotocinclus haroldoi | reverse complement strand
CGCTATACGTGTAAATCGTACAATAAAGGTTTAATAAACATTTAATATGTTACATCAATTATAGCACGTCCCGTCTTCTAACATAGGGCATGTTCGATTAATCGTCCCAGCCGCTTAAAACGATCCCGTCTCGGATTCGACTGTACTGCCTGGTCTGAGTGGACAGAAGAGCAACTGTGATGACAGAAATATTAAATGCTGGTTAGGGAAGGATTGTGCACATAGTACAGCGCCCCCTGTTGAGTTCCCAAAGTCACCTATTTAATAGGGTTAATTTGACATGAGACGCAGATATGTTTTTGCTTACCATTGCACAATTTTGGCTGTCCCAGGACCAGCTGGATCACATGGTGCTGTGTTAATTTTTGCATGACCCATTTAAAGAACTAACAACTGGTGCATGCCACGGTTTACTCTGATAACTCGAGTTCCAAAGACGTGCGTTAGCACTGACTTATACATAAGCTATATATATATATATATATATATATATATATATATATATATTCTTGAGATAACCTTATATATGTATATGTATGGACCTTGTGCGTGTCGCCGACCTGATGCTGATATCGCGTCATTAAATATTCCAAATAAACAAACCTAACAATTGGCTTTTGTTTTGTTTTGTTACCGTCCTTGGGGGAGTCACCTGGATTTCTGGGGTTGAAGTTGAGGGGATGCTTTGGGTTATATCAGATAAGAGGTTTATGAGCAGTGAGGGATGAGGGGGGAAAGTGGGGTAATTATAAGAACACCAGGAATGTGGGAATGTGTATGCTACCTTATGGGTGCGGTACAGACTCTTAACATTTTGGTCTAAGGCCTATAGATACAGTATTATGGTTCAGCTACATAACTGTGGTCAGACATGTGCTAAAGTATGTTGTATAACATGTAAGTGGTCTGCCCCATGCTACTGTGTTTGGCAGAAATCCACGTGTTACGCATCAGGAGTAACCACAAACAGTGGTCTTGTGTCGAGAACGGAAAACCCTTTAAGTCCAAAGTCACTTAATAATTCGTCGTTGTGTTTGTTTAAAATGTAATGTTTAAAGTTACATGTTTACTCTACACAGCAGACGTATTACGAATGTAATATTTAACCCATTGTGGGGTCAAATAGGGGACTGTTTTGACCATTTAGTCATGTTATACTTCATTTCCTTCACCGCAACCTCATATACAAACTTGGGACAATGATTTGGCTCAAAAGCACACACTAAGCTACCATCATTTTTTTTTCTTCTCATGAAACCGTGACCAGACAATGACGACGCTTTGGGGCCTATTCTGTGTTGTTTGAAAAACAAACAAACCATCTAAAAAGATCAAATAACTCACCAATGGGATTAAAAGTTTGGTCAAAGTAGACTTCTCAAACTCGCATGGATGGAGCCAAATGATTGGCGATCCGAATAGTCGTCCATTCTGGTGAAGCTAGTACGATCTTGGCTATCCATTAGTAGTCAGCTGTGTGGTTATCATACACTGATCAGTTTTCATTCTAAGAAAGTTATTACATATTTCAGGTACACTTAGAACATAAGAGTAAAGACCTTTTTCGATCATGTGCTCCCTTGCACGTTAGCTTGTTTGGACTAGAGAATCTAAAGTGCATGTGCCTAACCTATTGTAGTCAGTACTTTTTTGTTTGTCCCCACAATACCTGTATATTCTCTCTAACCTATAACTATATATACTGGTTTATGTTCACTCATTGAGGCCCATGCTGATCTTGTGTGTTTTTTGTAATACTGTCTATCATGTCTTCCTCTGATGTTTCCAGTGGTACATCAGAAGCATTTTCATATCATTTGTGCACATAAATATTGTGAAAACTCCCTTTATATTGACCTTACAGTAGCACAAAGAGAGACTACTGCGTGACTATGGTAACGTCCAGTCAATGTCAAAGTTTCACGGAACCGAATTAGGAGGTTTAACAGAAATTACAAATGAACATTTTTATGCATCTCTATGGATTGGCTGTCTCAAGCCTTTCAAGTAGACAGGTTTTCATTGTTACATAACTGTTCTCTACAACACTGTTGCATTGTCCTGAATCACAAAGGAATAAACTTCCCAAATAGGAGCAGTTGTTGAATTCTCTCAGTAAAGAATAATGATACTCTCTTTAACTATGGAGTTTATACACCCTTTTGAAGTAAACTAGGCTCACAGTTTTAACTACTTTCTCCAGATCTTGGTAATGGAGGCAGTGACCTATCTTGACAAGATTGCAAGACCGGCAGGGGTTCCTGTTGCAAGGCCGGGGGATAAAGCTGTCCTTCTTGACCTCAGAAATAGCCAATCAATAGCCAAAAGGCTCCACCAGTCCACTTAGTCCTTAAAGTGGTGGGTTATCAGCAATATAGCTTTCATAATAAAGGAGTAATGGATATTATACATAACCAAATGCAATATATAGACATAAGCTCAGTAAATCCTGTGTTATACAAATGACATTTGATTGTAACCACATGATGGACTGTATATTTTACAGTGAAATATTGCACCTCTCCCTTACGGGGACAACTTGCTAGGTCCAAATGATTACCGTGCTAGACTTGCCAGGGAAACCTTATGTTGTAGAGTAATTAGCCCTCCATTACAGAGAAAAATCTGCAATTACTAAAACCAAATTGCACCCATGCTTTTTCCACAACAGGAAAACTATGCATCCCGTCACGTCACCTCTAATTAATGAAGGAGTGTGGACCATCTGGGACTGAACAACAGTGAGAGAAAGAGTGAGCGAGAGAAAGTGCACTCCTGGGATGCTTTGGGAATGTTGTCATTAAAAAAAAAACAGAAACAAATAAAGGAATGTCCCTTCCTGACTTCCTGCCATATTACCAGAGGCTCTAATTTAGACCAAGACAACTTGCAATCAAGCAAAACACGCATGAAGATGTCCTCTATTAGGTGACTAACGTTGTGCTATAACCGGATTTTAGAAGTCAGGTAGAAAGGATCCGGTACAGCCGATTGCTTTTTGTGAGGTATGAGGTGAAGTGGTATATCAGCAACAGAGCAAAACCTGAGCTAATCAGATTTGAGCTGGCACATGAATGACACGAGTCATTACAGTTAAAAGCTTTATGTGGGCTTGAAGGAGAGTTTAGATAAGTCCGTAACGTTTATGTTTTCGGGACGGCACACGAGTATCCTTAGGTTTGCAAGGTGGCATTTGAATGAGCGCAAGCATAGTTGGGGTGGCACAGCTACGTGCCAGGTTTGAGGTGGCACAAGGAAGACAGCTGGAAGGCTGGATGAGTGGGGTGTCTACTCGCGAAGGTTCTAAGCCTCTCCTTGAATTCACATGCAACATGTGAACATGTACCCTGGACAGGTGAGTTTCGTAGCGAAACTGGAGTTCACCAGATGTAAAGTGGTACATCAATACGAGTTAGTACAGGCTTGGCGTGTCGTGAGGTGATAAGTCGGTAAATAAATGTGAAACTCATTCTGAGTCACAACCGTTAGACGCTTTGTTTGACGTCTAAGGTTAGATTCCGAGGAACGGTGAAGCTTGTCACATTTAAGGCACTGGAACAGTAATGCCAGAAGTTATATGTGCAGATTAAGGTAAAGTGGTAAGTCACTCAGTGTGTTTGCATGCACGTAATAATCACATAGCTGCAGAAAATCTGTTCCTCAGGGCTTTTTAGGACTCTAATCTAGAGGGATATAATCTGATAGTCTAATGTCTTGAAGTACATTATATCAGGGAGATTCTTAAAACCTTGTTTCATAGAATGAATAATATTCTAACTCTAGCCCCATCCCACAAGAAAAACTAAAAACTTGGTCTAGGGAGACAAGCCCAAAAGTGTGAGTGTGAATGTGTGCGCCCTAGGATGGACTGATGCCCTGTCTAGGGTTGTTCCTGTCCTGTGCCCTGTTCTGCCGATCACACACACAACCATGCCCAAGATAAGAGGATGCGACAACGATTGAATGAATTGTCGTAAACCTACTAAAGTCAGTACTGCTCACTTGATCAGTAAAATAAGTAAATGAATAATTATTATAATACTACTACTACTAATAATAATGATTATAATGTGAGTAATAATGTATATTTTCCTTTAAACTCTGAACTCTGAACAAGATTTATAGGAGAAGGCACAGGTTAAGGTCGTAGGTAAGTTAACCAGACGTTCACTATATGTAAGGTGGCACATGCTTTGTGTGAGGTATAAGGTAAGGTGATAGGTCCGAATGTGCACAGCTGGAGCCTGTGTTGTGAGGTTTATGGTCACATTATGCATATCTAGCTGTGTGTGAGAGCAGACTCTGTACCGTTGGAGGTGGTGCTCGAGGCCACTGCCTTCTCGCTGATCTCAGTTCGGGTCAAAGAGGAGCTCTTGGTTGCCACGATGGCCTCCACCCTCTTCTTCTTCTCTGCTGCAGAACTGGCCTGGGACTGTGTTTCCATGGCAACTGTGCATTCCTTAGTGCCTAATCTGGGACACCTGTAGGTTCAGAAGAAAGGGCAGAGGTAGAATGACCTTACGGTGAACAAGGTCAAAGAGTTTAGCATTTCGGAGCGTTAACGTGAGAAACAGTCTGCATTTGCAAAGGACTTTTATGAGAGACAGCCTGGACTTAAACGCAAGCAAACACACAGTTTGAGGTTTTACGATTAGTTTGAGAGCATGCATTACAGAAGCGTATAGGCTGAGCAGACTAAACCTCTTCTTCTCTGCCAAAAAACACAAAAGCAAAACCTTATGGGGAGACTTCAGAGAGCAAGAACCTTACAGCCCACTTCACTTACATGAAGGTTTGTTTGAAGCAGCGTTCGGGAATATCAGAGGGTTAGGGCCATTGTTTTCCCCTCACAGTAAACTTTGGTTTAGTTAGATCTCTTTCGCTGGTTCGTTTGGGTTCAGCCAAGCAGACAGTTCAAGAGAAGTTCTAACAGTATGCTACAGAATTGACCAATAACGAGGAATATATACAAAACCTTGCTGGGAGTCATCCTGTATAAATACGAGGCACACCACTCAGTTAGACTACGACATTCAAATCTAGAATGTCCAAAAAAATCAAAAGCTAACTATTAAAATGCCAATATAACCGAGTGACAAGATTAAAGGAATGCACCCAAAAGCTTTAGTGACGCTCTCTATAATTTCACTTCTGGATAAGCTTAATCTGTATCTGACGAGCTTTGCTTTTAAACAAGCTATCTAAACACTTAGTTAATTGTTTTAAATAAACCGTGAAAGGGCAAGCTATGAGGGAGAGTAAAAAAATACAGGTTTTCTTGCATCACTGCTATTGAATTTCAAAAGGTTTGGATCCCAAGCAAAGGGGCGTAACCAGGTTCCATAAAGCGGGGGTTACAGACAAATGCGGCAAGCTTTGTTTGTGTAGCAATTTTGTTCTCTAGCCCCAAGATTTTGTGCACTCGTGTCAACTCGAGACAACATCTGCTAGCAATACAGGCTCGGCACCAAAAATAAACAAACGACAAAAACAACAGAGCGATTATCCCCCCTTCCCAAAACCAATCAAAACATATTAAACTGAAGTTTTTCCTTAAATCACCCCACCCGAACACCACATGGTCGTCGGAAACCAATCACTTTCCGGCTTCCAAGGTAAACAACCAAATAAACGTTTAAATAACGTAGATGTTTAGGGTTTCAATCTTTAAACTGCCTACACTAAAAACTCCGAGTTCACAGAATACTGATCGATTCTGAGCCCAGGTGGAGAACACAGTCTGTTTTTGGTAAGAAACGAGGGTGAAGTGCTCTGGCACTGACAACCTGTCGGAGAAAGAAAGAAAGATCAGACATGCAGAGCTCCAAAGTCAGCTCTTTCGCTTTCACGTTTCACCATCCTGCAGCTCTTGGCCGATCAGTAAAGGAGAAAGAGTGGGCAAAAAGGGAAAGCAAAAACACACAGAGGGTCCATTATGCCTGTTATTGACTGGTCTCTGACACTTGGGTTCATTGGCTTTGCGTGTCTGTGAGTGTTTGAACCTCCCAGTTCCCCAAATTCAATCCCTAGGTTATCCAGGAGAAGAAAAAACAGGGAAGCTTAAATCAGAAAGCAGAGACAGGTGAGAAGCAAAACAGAGATGAGAAGGAGTGGGAGGGAGGTCTTCGGAGACAGGGGAGAGGACTCCAGGTCCTGAGTTTAATATTTGCAAAATTACAGTTACGCACCATTTAACAACCATCCACTTAATGACCGTTTGCTAATATCTGAGATATTAAGAATTATAACAGGTAGTAAACATATGTCTTACATACCTGTATATATCTAATTAACATCTGAATGACATAAAACTAGTACAATTCCACCCTTGCCACACCTGCTGACAGAAAATAGGAGCGCAATCTTAAAGGCAGAAAACAACGGTAATGTTCCTTTTGCTTTTGTTATCAGTTATCAGTGTGTAAGTTTTCGAGAAGATACAAAGAATTACTGTATTCTACTGTACAGTAATGTGTTTTTTTCCTATTATCACGGTATCAAAAGCTTCCAAATTCAAGATCAACAGTTTTGTCTTTGGTAAAAAGGTGAATTTTATTTATAGAACTTTTACCCATAGATAATTGTCTCAAAGCAAATTTACAAATAAATAGTGCAACAGTGGCAAGGAAAAAACTCCCTACATGTTATAAGGAAGAAACCTTTGGAGGACCACGACTCAAAAAGGGCTCTTCCTAGGGCAGCCTAAATGATATGGTCAACGTTTTAACTAGATTACCTAATTAGTAGGGGTGTGCCATATCGTATCGTTTGCGCTAATACTGGGTATCATCTTTTTAAACGATGTAAATCGTTTATGTATCGTATCGTAAATGTGTTTACATAACGACAATGGTGTGCGTCCAGTACGTGCCTCGTAGGCAGAGCAACAGATACGGCAGAACGTGGTTCTGTGGTGGAGGAGCTTGTCCCAAAAAGGGGAGATTACTTTGGTAATGAGGCGACGGTTTTGGTGCGAAATATCAGATGTACAAAAAACTACAGTAATATGCAAGCTATGCAAAATGTGACAACAAGAGGGTGAAACACATCCTAATCTTAAATCCAGAATCTAAATATAAATATTAAAAGGGAGAAAGTATTGAAAGAAAAAATATACAATTTTTTTTTTTAAACTAAAATGTAAAAACATAATATGTAAAATAAATAAAATCAAATATAGACTACGATCAATTAAAGAGAATGCAATATTTTGAGTATAAGTGAGTACTGAGTATTGAGTATAATAAAAAGAGAATATAAAACTATAGCATATAAGACATTGGTATATATGACTAAAGTATTAAATTAAATAATGTAGAGAATATGAGTATCAGTGTGAGTATTTATTACGGTAGACAATGGCACTATGGGTTTATGTCCCGAACAGGAACGAATCTGTGGCTTTTTTGTTATGAAGCACAGGGCGCCATCTGATCTGGCCACTGCAGCCTATCACAGCACTCCCAGCATGACAACACTGGTGGTTTCTATCACATCCCTGTACCACTTAGCTGCAGTGTTGGGCTCCGGTGCAAGGCCCTTATCCCTCAAATGCTCGGCACAGCTACAAATTACTGTGCATAAGGTCATTTGCTGAGTAAAGGAAATCTACAGCTCTCTTGTCACTGTGGTAATTACACTGTACAGGTGTACTTGAGAGCATGAAGGTCAATATATCTTGCCTGTACAACACCAAGTGAGGAGAACACAAGCTATAGACTAATAGCTGTTAAGTAAAAGCCACGGAACAATAGCAATTTGGTCACAGTAGAACGCTCAGATCACTGCCCAAAATAAATGGACATTTTCATATTAGACTCCTTCTCTCGCTTTGATCGAGTCCCACACCCAATTAGTTAGGAGAGAGAAAAGGTCTTCTCTACATATGCACTCATCCATAATCCTCACTCAGAGAAAGCCAGGCGATTAACCAGGTTTAAAATACCACAATTCAGTCTGCTCCCAAGGAAAAAAAATCTTATTTTAAGCACATTAAGCAAATCAATTTAACATAAATTATACGCTCCAATGACAAAAGCAAGGAGCTCAAAGTCAGTGGAAAATTGAACATCAAAGTCAAACAACACAATAAACTTTTCGGCATTTGGCAAAATCTGGTAAATATATATTATGTCTTTTCTTAATGTTGTCATTACCACTATTATGTGATTGCATTTCAAGTGGTTTTGTCCCTTAAACATCCTTATTCCACTTTTTCATTCTGTTCCAAAATTGTTTGGATACTTTGGAGATATAAAAGCCATTCTCCATGGAGATTTAGAAACAGGCCATGTGTAACTAATTAGTGTACTTTAAAACATTTGGTGCACAATGATGAGCTTTGCTAGAACTATGTTATATACAGGTATGTGCCACTTAACCACCACATTACATTCTGTAAATGCTGAGGACACTGAACAGAACTACGGTCTTTTTTATGCTACTGTAACGTAAATAAAAGGGTATTTTCACAAGAAAACTGCATGTAGATGATACATAAATGATACATAAAGTTGGAACAATTAAGAGGACAGAATGAGTGGACTGGAAGCCAAATGCATTGATAAGACAGAATTATGAACATCATGGGAGGCTCAACGAGTGAATGTGAAAACGTTTATATAGTTATAGATTATAGAGAATATACAGGTAGTGAGGGAGACAAACGAAGGAGTACTACTTGCAATAGGACCGGCGCATTAGTGTGAATCACATTTATAGCTTGTTGCAAATGCTTAACCAAAGAGTCATACACACAAACACATCTTGCACAAAACAGTGTTGAATTAATCAACGGTTTACGGTCGTGACTTTCAAATTATAATAATGTAATTCCCTGTTATGTATTATAATTATAATAATTGTAATTTACCAACCGTTAAAGCGAACAGAGGTCGATCAGACGGACATTAAATGAAACATACTGTAGTTGTATACACTGCTTCCAAAAATGATTGCATGTTTCATTATCATTACATAATTTCTATGAGCAGTATATAACATAATCTATTGTCTGGTTGTGTATATAATCATGACTTTTAACATTCACATGTTTTACTAGTCTGTGTACTTAAATACGTATTCATTCATCAATACGTATTAATTGTGTAGACATGTCAATAAATCCAGCACCATGGTATTTCACTGATTAGTTGATCTTTAGTAACGTTTTAATCATAGTCAGTTTTTGCAGTGGAACAAATGTCGATAGTAGTCTAGCTTGTAGCTTAGTTTGCTCTGTGTAATTTGTTCATAAACCAGGGTGTCACAAAGCCTAAAAGGCTGTTCAGTGATCATACCATGATTTTACCTCTAGAGTTTGTGGTTAATCCAGATATATTCACTGGGGTCGTGACTTTTCCTCTAGGCCAGGATGATGCCTGGGTGATTTTGTACGTTTAGCTACGGGATATGACGTTTACGCTTGGACTTACAATGCGCCTCTGTTCTCTGGAGACCCTCTGGAGAAAAAAGTAGAACAGCACTGCATTCATCACTATTACATCAGCCCACTCCTAAAGCCTTTAACTCTAACCTATCAACAACTCAACACCTTGCCTTAGAGAGACCGAGAACCTGAGAACCTGTAGGAAGGACTAAAAACAAGAGGAAGCAATGTCATATACGGTAGATAGGTGAACACATGGAGAAGATGCAAAAGTGGCAATCAACAGTGAGGCAAGCTACTTTAAAGGAAGGAATTCTATTATTCATTTCATACTAATTAAGTTAAAGAACACTGTAATGTTATACCGTGTAAGGAGAGAGTTAGTTATGGGCCCGAGAAGAAATCAGGTGGGGATTGGAGCATCAAGGTTAGGGGCTGCATCTCTAGAACTGCGATGAACTGGCACCCTGTCCATGAGAGACCCACACCTCCAATCAGACTAAGGGGAAGTATCACAGGAAAGCAGTATTCATGTTCATAGTGTAACCCTTTAGAACTGACCTATGTAGGTCCCTAAAATCAGAAACATTAAACATTATGAAATCATTTTAACTCACCAGACATAGTCTGCGTTTCATTTACTCTTACAACACCGTGTGACTTTAATGTGTAAGAGTCGTTTCAGTTCAGTTTCAGTCCTTTTATTAACCACATCCACGGATTTAACCAACCACAGACTGAAAAGGCACATCAATACTCCATAAAACAACCAATACACAAAGTTCCAGAATGTTAATCTTGAATTTGTTTCGCTAAGCTGGATCCACATGAAAGAAGGGATGTGGTGGAGCCTCCTGCAGTTTCACAGATCCTCAGTCCCTCTCTTGCAATCGCTGAGTATTGTTTGCCCCACAACATTTCTGTCTTGTGCCAGCAAATTATGAGGGAAATGTCAGGGCATCCGTTTGAATGTGGGACATGCAGAAAACAGCCCTCTCAGCACACAGGCTATTCTACAAAAGAATGGTTAAAGAAGTATAAAGTTAATGGCTTGGAATAACCAAGTCAAAGTCCTGAACTTAATCCAATGGAGTTGCTTTGGAAGGACCCGAAGCAAGCAGAAAACAAGTGGTTTCACACCAAATATTTGTAGGGAACAATCTGAGAGGAACTCGTTGCATTCACCCTGCCAGCAAGAAAGTTGTGTGATGCTGAAGTAACGTAAGCCATGCGTGTTCCCCTTAGACGACTCAAATGCAATTGTTGCTACACAAAGTGAAGGCTCGTCGACCTTTTACTACTCACAGATACATAATGCTGGACAGTTTACTTCAGCAAAGATATGACTTTTTATCATTTGTTTATGTACATCTTCATGTACATCTAGGGATTCAATGTTTTGGTCATATATACTAATTAAAAATGCAGTTTAAATAAGGAGTTGTTGGATCCCCAAAAAGCTTTCAATGTGTTGTTGGAATGATGATAAAGTAATTAAAATTCTCGAGGGAATGTTTATTGGGGAGTAAAATTGAAACAGATCTCTAGTTTGTCTGTAGATCCTCTACACTCATAGGTTACCGCCCCATAAATGCTCTATTAAATCGGGTGACCTGCAGATTATCATTACCATTATCCAGCTAAAAATGCCAGCCCTGCCATGAGAGGCAACATGTGGCTGCAGGATGTCCTGCAGAGCTCAGCTGTTGGTGTCCCTCACATGTCTGTCATATGTGATGGCTCCCCAGATCATCGCACATGCAGTTGGGGAGGTTTGTTGCTCCACAGCAAAAACGGGACTGAAGCCCTCAGTACGAGGGTTCCATCGTCGGATCCCAAACAGAACCTGAATTTGTTGCTCAAGATACTTTCAGTCCACGTCATTCCAGGTTTCTCAGTTGGCGTCACCCCGCAAGCTAACGCATAATATACCAATAAATATGCCAATTCGAAATGGTTCACAGACATTCAGACACCACTGCAGGTTGTAAGTTCAAATCTTGACTGTTGTCCCGGTACCACCGTTGGGTCCTTGAGCAAGGACCGTTAGCTTAACAGCTGTGCTAAACTGCAGGTCACTCAGTGTAATCTGCTAACTGTTGTTGATGAAAAGCTGCTTGTTTACAATCTCACACCCTCTTCGCTACTTGAATTGAACCTGTTTTTACTTGTTTAATACCAAATCATGTTAGAACAGCCATTCTAATGCATAAGATCAATGGCAGAGCCTTTAAGGAGCGAAGACGATTGTTTCAAGGATGAACAATTCCGGCATTCCCATCCCACCGGTGAGTACCATGTGGGAAGGTGATATGATTATACGCTTATTTTCCTTTCTCTGTTGCCTTATCCGCTCCTTTTGTATATCCCAAAACCTTTGTCATTCAAGAAGCTTAAGATGTGGAAGAGAGGGACACAGAATTCCTTTCACCTCGAAACAAGCTCAGAATGTCTGGTGCTCTTGGGTAACGAACAGATGTAATCATAATACTTCCACCGGCCCTCTTTAGCGCTTGCTATTTAGTAGATAAGACAGCACGAAAGGCGGCGTGACAATGAGAAACCTCTAGCGAACACTGGCGTCTCGGCTTATTAGTGCTGTCGCCTGCCTGTTTGTTTAGTCGTGATTTGATTCATTTTCATCTCAGGATGGGAAGGAGGAAAGAAAGAAAAGAGCGAACATTTTTCCACGTTTGAGCTTCCGATATGGCCACCGCACTCCCTCCGCCTTAGACCCTTTGTAAATGTGTGAAGTGAGCTGAAGAGGAAAATCCACAAGAGAAAAGGATCTGAGGTTCAATGACATTTGCAGAGAACGGTGTTGCGGCGAGGTCAAAAGCCTTGAAGTGCTCACACAAGTTCTTGTTTAAGATCTGATTCAGCAGAGACCAAGGGTCCAGTCCACTCATGCCAGCAAGCTCTTAAGCTCTAGGCACTATGTGTAGTGCCTGCATGCACCAGACTCTCTTTTGAAGATGTGTGGCAAACATTTAAGTCCGAAGGGAGGATTATATAAGGACCTGTGTGTGTGTGTGTGTGTGTGTGTGTGGGGTGTAGCGGGCGCCAAGTACATATTATTGATTAAACACTTCATTATAATTGTGAGGACCAAAGGTCTCCACAAGAGTACAAAGAACTGACATTTTCCTTGTGGGATCATCTTGCTCTTCACCTCACGGAAGACTTTTTATTTCTTTCTTACTTTTCTTTTTTACTGCGAGTTTCTTTTAAAAACTGTTCAACGTTACCGAGGTTATGCTTAGGGTTAGTTGTTGGTGTGGAATTTAATGGCTACAATAAAATAATTTCAAAAGAACGTAACCAGAAAGGTGGAATGACATCCTGTGAATGTGTTGTGCGTATGTGGAGTTACACTGTGCTAGGGAACCCCAGGGAGATGATGAGTGAAGGAAGGAATTCCTATTCTGATCTGAACTGTCACCCTCACACACACACACACACACACACACACACACACTCAAACACAGTGCTGACAGGATCAAATGCTGAGCTGTGCCAAGCTACATTTGTAAAGGGACTCCTCTGCTCAGCTCTCCAGGGGATGCGGTATGGTCCAAAAGTCACTGCCTCTAAACCATATTTCACACATGTGCATTTGACCAGGAATCTAAACGAAATTAACATAACATCTCAGCACTCAACCAGGTGTTTCTTTTTGAGTCGCAGTGCAATTCTGTGGCATTACCAGGAGGTCCCAGGTAATTGTACACAGCTGATTTCACCGTACAATCATTTTATCAAACGTTTTGCCTCCTGAAAAAATATTAGATTAGGATAGACAAACCCAAAGCTGAGTTTGAAATGGGTTCTTTCATGTAGGGAAAGTAAAATAAAAGTCAGAACAGCTTCCAATCTGGGATGTTGGTAGGTTTTCTCACAACTGCTCGATCGACAAAAGTCCCTTCACAAACGTTTTGTTGGATTAAAGTCAGTACTTTGACTTGGCCAAACCAAAACATTAACTTCTGTAACTATTTTTCTTTAGAACTGGATGGTATAAGCAAAATAATCCCAAACAATGATTCTACCAGGATGGCATAATGTCATTCATGCTGGGATGCAACGTTTCACAAAGTGCTTCTCATTTAACACAAAAATCTGTATTTTGGACTTTTCTGTTCACAAAAACGTTTTTCCAGTAGCCTCCTGGCTTGCCCGCATGGTCTCTAGCAAACCGCAGATGATCAGCAGTGCTCCTTTTGCTTTCTCCTTGCAACCCTGTCATGCACATCATCGTTATCACTCTTATACTGATAATGATCATGAACAGTAACATTAGTAAATGCGAGACAGGTTTTAGTCGAACAAGCGTAACAGTGGTCTTGAATTTCCACAGTCCTACATTTGTACGCAATCTTTTTGGTTATTTCTCCCAAAAATACACATATTAAAAACACATATTAAATATTAAATGTTAAAAGCAAGCCCGGGAATGAATGGTTAAAAAAATCTTACAACATTTAACGACAAACCAAAATAATGTAAATAGTCCCTAGATTGAGTAGAAGCTGCTTTTTCATTAGAGGATTTAAAAACAAATCTGAAATACCTCCCTGAGTATAAATGCCTTATAAATAGAGGACTTAATAAACAAAATACTGGCGTTTTTTGTTAAATACGCAATTATACATATTTCATGTTTCAGCATTGTAGCTGGGACCTAACTGGCAGCACAGGGTTCGAGGTGGGAACCAACCCTAGACAGGGTGTCATTCAATCATAGGGCAGATACACACATACACACACACACACACACAAACAAATACACATACACACACTACCACATGGGTAGATCATGAAAACTGCACTGGTAGAGCATCAAACTAGCATTAACGAGCACTAACCACCGTCCCAAAGTGTCACCCGAAAAGATTAAAACTGTCAGTGTCTTAACTACAGAATTTATTCCTTATTGACAATCAGTTCTCGATGCATTTCTCTTATCAATATTACTGGTTTCTGCTTAATGCCTTTTTCTGTTTTCCATAAAACAACGTTTTTAACGGCTAAGGAGGTCTTCTTCTTGTTACCATTTCCAACTTTACATGGCTAAGAAACTGTGCGATTGGACTCGTACCGATGAAGCAAACACTCAAATATTCATGTGAATACTCAAACTTTTCCTCCCCAGCACCCCTAACACACAGCTCATTTATCCAATCAGAGATATGAAGCCCTATTACCCCTGCTGGATTAGAATCAGTTGCAAATTACCAGTCCCTGAGCTTCAGGCCGATTCATCAAGCCAAAGCCCCCTGGAGGAGTTATAATGTTTACTTAAAGACAGCCCACTTCCCCCACTGGCATGCTTTATTGCCTCTTATTAATTCCTCTACAGACCCTAGTGGCTTTGCCATTTACAGCTTATTACCGACCAGAAATGAGACTAGATGAAG
Source organism: Parotocinclus haroldoi (assembly GCA_034779995.1). Taxonomy (NCBI): domain Eukaryota; kingdom Metazoa; phylum Chordata; class Actinopteri; order Siluriformes; family Loricariidae; genus Parotocinclus; species Parotocinclus haroldoi. The sequence continues at coordinate 7,461 of JAUZST010067492.1, read as the reverse complement.
TCATTGAGTACTGCGTGGCACCACTGCAAAAATGACTCCAAGGCCGAGTGGGGGAGGAAGGACTGAAGTGAGAATGGCCGAACAAAATACGAAAGAACTGGATGGAAGTACGGACAAAGGATGCAGCGGAGACAGAGAGGGTCAACAGGTGGGAATACATTCAGAATAAAGTCTGCTTTTAGGTCAGGTTAGCTATCCAGGAGTTGGATACCATCCTAATATAAAACACCGAGACAGAGGAGGAAAGAAGGACAAAGTAAAAAACAGAACGCAGGCGTCACTGTTACGGCCAGCTTTCTGAGCGATGTGAACATACTTCCAACAGTTACTGAGTCATACATTCCAGAAGCATTTTAATGTTTAATTTAACCCACACCCTTTTATAACCCTGTCCATTTTTTTCACTCCCTCTGTTCATTCACTCTTTTTATCAGGTGGGACCAGAGTTGTTGCAAATTTCCCCACAGGAAAGTTTCCAGGCTGTGAGGACTGACTGTGGCATTTGTTAGCCTGGATTCAACAAATGAGATTTAGCTACAACGAGCAAATGCTAATAGAGCTGATGTATGGATGGCATAGTGCAGCTGGAGAACTCCACATGTGCCAACACAGGGCAGTGCATCAGAATTAAGTTCATTCGTCTGTTATGAAGTAACCTTAGCTAAACTCTTCTTAAAATGTACCTTCGCTCCATTGTGAGACAGTGGCATGGGGTTCTTATTTTTAAGACTCAGTGAGAGCCAAAGGAAATAAATGGACAGGGTTTGTTGATGTAGTATCTTGTAGTATCTTAATTGTTGTTTTAACAATGTGAGATCAGACATTATGGAGCTTGTGAATGTGGCTGATGCTGAACCTTTACTATGTTTGTAATTTTCATTTTTGGTTTCTACATCACAAGCTGCATTCCACCACGCGATCTGCTCCATGCATGACAGCAGTCAACGTTTTCCTTATGAGGAAATATTCCTTCCGGGCACCTTAACCCTTAGTCAACGGGGGTGTATTCTTTGTTAATTGTAAGGCAATGTAAGGCAATGTAAGGTCAGTCCTGTTGCTTTGCACATTGAATTCCATCCCATACTTTCTGGCCATTTGTGGCTTGTAGGTTAAAATACTGGAGAGTTGAGATTTCACTGCTAAGCTGCCACTGTCTGGCCCTTAGACATGTCCCTTAGCCCTCACCCACTTGTAACTGTATCATGTAAGATCCTAGCAAGTTTAAATTGCTTCAGATCATGCCTTGTCAACCATTTTGTTTCAGGCGCTCTGCTTTTAGCAAGACGTCTGAGGGGTCACTGCCAAGATGCCTCTGTCTTATACTTGATACAATGCCCTGAAATGGCTACTAAGGAAAATACAAATCATTTATGAAAGCTGTCCTATGTAAATCTGCTAAATACAGCAAATGCATGGAATTCCCATTTTTAGTGCGTAGGAAAACATCTGGGTGGGGCAGGGGGTCAAATACCTGGGCTCACAACTGCGAGGGTGGTGCCTTCTGGGTGGGTCCAGAATCTCATGCACACAAGGCTGTATCTGAGGGAGGTGAAGCCAGTCAGGCTCTAGCTAACCGACCAGAGCATACCAAAGCCTGCATAGTACTAAATTAGATGCAGATTTTACAGCACAACATGCGGTGTGTATTCCGGAGCTTATATTTAAATCTACATAAAGTCTGGCTTGCTTAATAGAAATACTGACTGATGGCAATCTTAGTATTCAGAGAGAGAGAGAGAGAGAGAGAGAGAGAGAGAGAGAGAGAGAGACTGTACTGCACAAACACTGGGTCTTTGTTTGAACACCTCCGAGAAAGTTGTAGGCCTAGACACATGTATGCACGTCTGCTTGCTTATCCCTGTGAGTCACGCCGACTGTGAATAGAGTTGTAAAAGTATGACAGAGAGATAGAGAGATAGACATGGATCAAACAGTCTACGGAGACACACACTGAGTAAGGGACTTCTGGAGACTTCGTACAGCGCTCTGTCAGGATAAAATATCCACACACACACACACACACACACACACACACTGTACGAGTCAATATATTCTACATCTGAAGCACACAAGCTTCAGCAGGCCCTCATTATTATCATTATCAATATATATTATAATGGCTAGTACACACAGGTGTATTTAAACTATGTAATTTTACATTGCAGTACCCATTAAAAAAGAAGTCATTATTTCAATTACTTAGTTAATTAGTGGGTGTCACTGTTGCTGCACAGCAAAAAAAGCCCTGGGTCTTTTCTGTGTGAAGTCTGCATGTCCTACCCGTGTTTTTGTGGGTTTACTCCACGTACTCCGCTTTCCTCCCACAGCCCAAAGACATGCGTGTTAATTTAATGCGTGTATTTTAATTGTGTTTAATTGGTGTCTCTAAAGTGACTGTGTGTGATGACCCCGACAATGGATTTGGCGCCCTGTTTAGGGCGTTGTTCCTGCCTTGCACCCCACGCTACCCGCTAGGCACTGACTCTAATGTGTTATACTTTATACGTTATACTTGTACACCTGTATACTTGTACCCATTAGCCATATAAACAACGGATATTTGTGCTGAACATAAAAGAAAAAAAGCAAATCAACGGCGGTCCAGTGCAATTTTGAGACGTCTAAGAGAAATTTGCCCGGCTTACAACAATTCATTTTCAAACCAAAAACGGACTTGGAATGAATGTAGTTTTCAGGGGAACTCTGTAATGTTTAGTACCTCCCAAATTAGTCCCTAGTACGTAAAACCTTTATGAATTTTGAATGGGAGAGGACAAAATTAAAAGAATAAACAATGTTGGAAAGCGAGACAGTGGCAATGCGATTTGCCACTGTCAGTAACCAGGGTTGAATTCTGGCCCAGATGCTGCCTGTGAGGACTTTGCACGTTGTTGTCATTTTTGCCTTGCTTTTTTGGTTATTTTAATGAAGACAAATTCGACTGTTGGTACAAAAACGTAATAAGCTTTCATTTACATTAACATTATTATTATTGTGACTGTAGTCAATCGGAATGTCATAAGTATACCCTGGCCCTGGATCCTTGAGCTTGGCCGTTAAATGTAGACTGCTTAATTCAATTATAAAAGTCTGTGAATGAGGGTTTCTGGTAAATGTAAAACTATAGTAACAAAAAAAGACAGTATTTACGGCTCTGGACTACAATGCTTGTGTGTTTGAATCCTGGCTCTGCCAAGCTGCCACTTTTGGGCTCAACTGCTCAGTGCATTTTCTAGTCACTCTAAATAAGGTCGTCAGCTAAATAAAATAAATAGCAAAATACCTTGAAAATGGAGAAACTCAACACACACACACACACCAGTGTCAAAAAGCTTCTCTTCCACACCTTACCAGGAGAAGAAAACCATTCTTTTTTGTGCAAAGCTAAACAACGAAGAGTGGCTACAAACACACAAGGCTCAGCTCACTACACAAATGTCAACGCGATCTAATAAGGAGGTAACAGACACCCTCTCGCACTCATTAACACATTAACCCAATCACGCGCACACAGTTCCACTGCTTTGTGGACAGCACTCAGGTTAATGTATGTAAATACAGAGAAAGGTCTTTTCGTGGTAATGAGTTTACACGGCTTGTTGAGCCTGTTTGCATTGATCCTCGCTCTCTCAGGAGAAGACAAATCACTCAGCCACTGCTCTCCCTTAAACCCTCTTGTCTGTTAATCATGCCACTAATGGCCGCAATAACGGCTCCATTAACATACGTCACATCCAACAGAGAACTCATTTAACATTGAGAAATACAATCAGCCCATACACTCACCTGTGCACTCGACATACCAGCTTCAGCTCACTCCAAATGCAAAACTGTTGATGTCCAACAGCTATCTCCATTATTCAATTCAATTTTGAATTTATCAGTGCAAGGACCGTAACACAAACACATCCTGGAACAAACATGCTACTGTATTAACAATGGTGGTGTATGAATACAAAAATGCAAAAAAAAAAAACGCACATGGAGATATACAGTATATGATGTCACACTGCATTTCTTAACACTACCGTATGTCGTCCTCCTTTAACTGCAATGTCGTGTGGTTATTTTTCAAAAATAAAAAAGCAGTCAGTTTTACGGGATACAGGGATGCTAAAATATAACATTTCTTTACTATTTTAAACCTCTGTTTCTAGTCATTTCTTTTAACTGCAGGGGACGTATTTGTCTAAAACAATGTATTGAAGCAAACGTTCGTTCTCTTGCACTGTTTACCATCCAGAAATGTAAAACATAAAATCATGAACTCAGTAGTTGAACTGTGAGCAGAGCGTAACTTAACACCTTCATTATTTGTATAATTTGTAGTGGATGATTTGGATCAAGTTTTACAATATAGATATTACATTTAATACAAGATGCAAGTAAATTGGATGCTCGTAAATACTGATAACCTGGAGGTATCCAATCTAACTTTGGAGCACAGTTTGATAAGGCGGATCACCAAAACTATTTCACGCTTTACTTTCAATTAACATCTGGTCCACACAAGGAGCATGGGTTCATTTTTGGGTCTTGGTCCTCCCAAGGTTTCTTCATTCTAGATTCAGGGAGTTTTTCCTTTCCACTGTCGCTCTAGGCTTACCCAATTTGGTATTGTCATTTAAAGATAATACAATATTGAAAAGCTGCTTTGAGACAATGCACCATTGTAAAAAATAAATAAATTTGACCTTTGACTGTGACTTAGAAATATGAAGAACAGAAGGCGCTTGTTATCAGTAACTGGTTTTGCTGTCTGTGAGGATTTACACGAAATGATGTCGTAAAGACAGACCCACATTAATTTTGGTGCTTTTCTGATGCAGCGGATCGTGTGAAACAGGGGAGGGGCCAAGCTTTGGGGCAACAGGTCCATTCTCAGATATACCAATGTGAGGCAAGTGTTTACCATCAGGCATGTTGAGACACAGAACAGAACTGTCTGACACCTAAACCTAACAAGCAGCTACTGTGTATATTAACAAACAAGTCTATACCTAACCAGCTTTATATGAGCTCACTAGCTATCTGGTAGCAGTTACCTTTCATGTCGACATTCTCAATTTTAAAAGGAAAGGAACTTATACATCTACCAGATTAGTGAGCGCTGTGGAACACTTTTAACATTCGACACTTTTACTCCATTTTTCGGCATAGGTTTGTATAGATAGAATGCAAATGGCCATGCTGGGTGTCAGGTTATTATGAACATGAGGTAATCCGGTACAATGTTTACTCTGGCACTAACTTTCATAGCTTAAATAACAGCACAGGCTGAAATGTGTGCGTGTATATGAGTCTACTTTTAACAATCTAGCATAATGTATTATATGATAGAAAGTCATACGCTTGGAAAATGTATGTTTTGTGTGCACACGCCTGGTGTTACGGCTATGTGTGTTAACACTGGAACTTGCACTACGGACTTCATATATCTTTTATTTCAAAAGTCATTTCTTGTGTTCTTTTCATTCATTTTTGTATTTTTGTAATGTACAAAAAATGTCTACGTCTGGTTTTCTTCTGTCAAGATGCTACGCTGAACCTTTTTGATCTTAGCAAATGGCTGCAATGAAACAAAGCGTTTATTTCTAATTGTATCCCCTAATCACTGAGGATCTGGGTAGCAAGTTCAGCAGCTCAAACCTGTCTCCGAACTTTGTTGTTGCGCTACGCAATTCCAGTTCAAAACTCAAAACGCAACTTTTGTACACCAAGCGTTGTACGACCAAATGCCTTAGAATGTTCTTGCATTTTTTTTCTCTCTTTTTTTTTTAAATTTGAATTGATTCATTTTCACTGATTTGTTCCTTTAACCCCAGTTTTCCCATCAAACTAATCTTTTTAAAGGATCAGACCCTCCACTAATGACTCATGTAAATTCAAGAAAGCCTACAGTTTTTCACCGAGGTACTTCATTTCAGTGGACGTAAAATGTCCCGGTGAGATGGTGTGGAGGGATTTTGGGATGATCCGTGGATGCCCGGGCTGAGTTTTTCAGTCTAATAGGAGGAGACAAGTGCTTAGAGTGCTGCACAAAAGCCAAACATTATAAATAATTCTAAAAGCTAAGGAGGCCCCTTTGTACAGGAGACTATTCCACAACGCACGCGTACACACACATATGCACGCACACACGCGCGCGCGCACACAGATCCCTTTCCTGACATCTGAGGCTTTGTGCGTGCCACCAACAGCAGCAATATCTTTTCAGCTATCAATTCCAATGAACTCTGCAGAGCCAGTGGTTTTATTTCTCCTGAACTGTGTTTCTTGCACAATTCCGCATAGGGATCAACATAAACCTTGTTCTTAAACATGCACGCTATGCATAATACGCTGCGTTTCACGTTCTCTACTAAATGAAACGCTGAACCTCACTTGCACTTTTACAGCAGCACACCCGGTATGCACACTGTATGTATATCTCGCACACTCACACAAACGCACGTGCACATTGGAGATGCAGGGCGGCACAGTGTGCTCAGAGACCTGTCTTGTAAATCTCTTTGTGAAAGAAGCTTTGGGAGGTAGACAGGAGCTTACACAGTGAGCTCTGAGGGAGAGCAAAAACACTCTCCACTCATCTCCTTCTCTCTAGCCCTTTTTTCCTCTACGTTCCACACTCTCTCCTGACAACTTTTCTTTCCCCTTCTTCTCCAGCCTTCTTGGATTCGCTGCCTTTTTTTCCTCGCCGTTTTTATTCTTCGCTGCTGCCTCTCTCTCTCACACTAACCACTTTGCCCTCTCTTACCCCTTTTACACCGGTTCTGTACTTGCAGTAGTGCTTGGGAACCTTCTGTAGGAACTGGTATGCACTTCCACAGGTTTAAGAGGCAGATCATAATGTGACCTGACTTTGTTTGCTAATGCACATGAAAACTGTTTCAGTAAAGTTTGAGTTTTTACCATTTCAATACTTTACTATCCAAAATTAACAACTTCAAAGTCACATAAGGGAAAGACCGGGGGTGAGAGAGGTGTTTTTTTTCTTCTTTCGATTAACTGCGTAGCCACTGATGGTTATAGTGTGCGCATACTATGCTTAAAAAGTTATGGTTTTAAATACACTGCTCATAAAATTAGGGGATATTTCAAAATGAATATGAAGCCATTAAAAAAGAAGAATCTGATTTTAATCCGTATTTTAATAACAAGAACATCAGTAGGGTGTATGGTCACCCAAGACTGGCAAAACACACTGGCAGTGATGGGACATGGACAGGATCAGATTGTCCAGCAGTTCTCGTGGGATCCTCTTTTTATTCATTTTGAAATATCTATGGGACCACATGGGGACGGGATGGTTTTGGACCTAATAACTGGCTGGTACGATTAATCGAACATGTCCTATGTTAGAAGACGGGACGTGCTATAAATGATGTAACATATTAAATGTTTATTAAACCTTTATTGTACGATTTACACGTATAGCGAACATACAAACAAGAACTACTG